>JBBPBX010026668.1:8966-37928 GCA_038048925.1 Garcialebias charrua | reverse complement strand
AAAAAAAAAAAAAAAAACTTGCCAAATTTAGTCTTTTACAACATGCCTTCTTTTTCTTCTTTTATCAGCTGCTCCCTTCCTCAGGGGTCGCCACAGTGAATTAATTCACATGAAGACTTGGCAGTTGTTTTTACGCTGGATGCCCTTCCTGATGCAACCACAGACCACCGCGCTACCACAACCCTCTGTGTAGAGCAGAGAGCTACCATCTAATGCTACGTTCATACCGAACACGTTTTGAGCTGCAGGAGCAGCCGGTTTACATGCAAAGTCAATGGGGGACGCGCCTCTAAGGGTCGTGCGTCACGTCCGTTTTGAGCGACACAGAAGGGGCGGCAGAGCGTTTTCCGTGCATGCGGTGCCCGCGGCAGCCGCCGTCGCTCGAATTGAAAAATCTGAACTTTCGCCGCTCAACGCGTCTTGACAACCAATCAGGGAGAGTCAGCTATGTGACGCGGTAACAAGGGGACGGATGTTGAGCAAGTGTGACGTATTGTGAGACACAGAAACAACCCGCAAATTAGTGTTCAAGTATGGAGGAGTTCAAGAACAGAGAAAGAAAAAGGACCTTGCCTGGCGGAGTCTCAGTGAGGAAGTCGGGATATCGGGTAAGTTTTGAATTGTAAACTCCTCCCACACCCCGCCACCACCGCCGCTGCTGCTTCTTGTTCCGGTCTGAACACCAGTGCGTCCAGTGCGTCCACCTTGAGGCGTTTCGCGCTTTTTGGCCGCTCAAAACGCGTTTGGTGTGGACGTAGCACAAGGCACCTGGGGGAGCAGATAGGGTATTAAGGGCCTTGCTCAAGGGCCCAGAGTGGGGAAGATGAGGGTGGAGACCAGTGTAGGTGCTTCATCATTCCCACCTACATTTTGATGTTATAGGGCAGGGTTATGGAAATAGCGACGTTCCGATCACAGGCTCACCTTCTCTAACCCGTGTGTTACCACTCCCCCTCTAAGATTCATCAATGTTATCAATTTAATCCAGTAGGTGACAGAGCTGTTTTATTTCAATGGGGTTTAATTACAATTTACTACGCACATATAATTAATTCTCAAAATTTAATGGCCCAGTCATCTGTCTGTTCAACAAACACTCTTTAAGGTCAGAAGATTCAGTGATGTGTTTGTGTTTAAATGCAAGGGTGGGCTTGTTGGGTCATGGTTGGGGACAGCTTAGATTTCGTCCTTTCAAAATAAGGCCTTGATGCATCAGAAAAGGGCAGAGTCATTGAAGTGTGTTACTAATTAACACAGAGCCAAAAGACTATGACTGTTAACAGAGAAATAAATCAGACCTCTTTTTTATCCATTCCTCTACACAAGGCCTCAATCAAACACAATATAAACACCTTGCTGATCCAGTCACACACACAAATCTATTATGGCTGCACAGATCAATAACATTAATAACATTTGGAGTTTAATCATGCATACACATATGTTTTTGTCTTCCATCAGTCGTGGGATGGAATCTCAGCAGCTAATGTATTCACACTGAGACCAACTCCCGTTTGACACAAAGGGTGGGGGGAAAAGCTGGACTTGGTTGAGTAACCATAATAATTGGAAAATGATTTTGATAGCCTGAAACAATCTAATATATTACAGAATTTTATTAAAATAATATCAAATCAAATTAACTGCTATTCCATAATGAATTAGGTAACAAGTTAGGCAGATATTAATCGCTATTCCCTCCCTTAAGTCTGAGCAGACTGGGAGAGAGGATGAGGAGGTGTGAGGAGTGATGATGGAAAGACAGGTGGAAATATGGAGGGGAGGACAGTTGTGGAGTTATTAACTTGCTCATGTGGCTTTTTGAAACTTAGCAAGTAGGTAAAAGGAAACTAGGAAATAATCTGAACATTTTAAGTAAGCTTTTTGTATTAGTTATCATTTTGTGATGCAGATTATGGTGAATGAGTTCTCTGTCCCATTTATTTTCTCCTTGTCAACTTTTTTATTAATGCCTTAAACAAACCTGTAATTGGGATAGCATATCATTACTTAATCCACGACTCCTGCTTGCTATGACGTCACCAATGCCGTTTTGCCATTAGTAAGTATGGCTCCACTCAGCTCCCTCTTATCAGTTCTTATCAGGTGTAGGTGATTTGTCACTACAGTGGAGGCTGACACTGTTTACCCGCTCTGTGGGTGGGATCGTCAATGCAAAGTGGGCAAGATCATCACTGCAAAGTACAAAGTAGGTGCTGGTGAAGATTCTCAGTCGTCCAGGACATGATAAAATCAAAAAAGGCGTTCAATACAGAATCAACTGGACTTTATTTGTTGCAGAAAACGTTTCGACTTCTGTCCAGAAGTATTTTTCAATTCTGAATGAAAGGAAGCTGTGAGACCGAGAAGTTTTATACAGGCTGACAAGCCACGCACCAACATGTGAAATTGGAAACTGAAATAATTGTCAATTTACATACAGTTTTGTGTCTTCTACCAGAGACCTCAAGGGAACCCCCTACTGTTAAGGTGTGATCTTTCAATTTACATGTATGTGTTACAAACCCCCTTCTGTTAAGCTGTGATGTGTTGTTTTGTCAATTTAAATAGAATAGGCATGTTATCTCAGGTATGGTGTGGGGTTATTTCAGTTTCCAATTTCATATGTTGGTGCGTGGCTTGTCAGCCTGTATAAAACTTCTCGGTCTCACAGCTTCCTTTCATTCAGAATTGAAAAAGACTTCTGGACAGAAGTCGAAACGTTTTCTGCAACAAATAAAGTCCAGTTGATTCTGTATTGAACGCCTTTTTTGATTATACAAAGTAGGTGGGATTGCAATTGGTCTTTTATGGACTTTGTTAGCTTTGTTAGCTTATCCCAGCACTGCTTTTAAGTCCGGGTGTAGCCATGCTGCATCATCATCTTCAGTATCTCTCGGTAAATGCACTAATCTCTTGTGGCGACATCTGTCAACATGATGAGGAAAAGGAGGTTCAGATGTAGTTTTCAGTTTTGCTGGGCGGGTCATCCAGGGATGTAGCTCCACTGGCCAATCAACGGCTGCTATCTGCTTACGTTGGCTCCTGTGAGCAGCCCTCTTGGAACCTCAAACAATGTGGTCCCATAAACTGAGTTGAGTGAAGTGGGTACTGACAGTGAGGAGGCCCTTAACTGGTGCAGTGTCTTGTGGTGCCAAGGAGAGTTGAGACAGTGGCAATGTGCCAATACTAGAAATGTCCCTGATGCCTTAAGGGGCCAAACAGGCCCTTAATTTTGGGCATACAGTTTTTAATCCATTCCATGTCTGAGGCCTTTGAAATCATTATCAGATGCCTGGCAAGCGGTGCTGTAATGCATCATGCCCAAGCCTGCTTTCACTTCAGCACAGGTAGTCTGCCATTAATTCCATCATGCCAATCAATTACTGCCCCTATAGAATCTGGATTGGCTAGGGGAGAAAAAAAACAGTCGCAATGCTCTGTGCACAAGCCTCTAGTGCTGAGCGTTACCAAACAGCCACAAAACTTTGTGAAGAATTACCTCAAGACTTTAAAGGAGGAGAGCTGATGAACTGTTTGCCCCCTTTGCATTGCTGTGTCTGCAGGGATTAAGAGATGATAAGTGAAAGGACGGCAGAACTGAAGACGTTCTCCGCAGTGGCACAAGGCTGACAAACCTTTATCCAAAGCTACTGTAGCACTAATAGATGAGGCTTAACCTATTCCAGAAGATCCAAGGGTTTTGTCAATTTAGGATCACTTTACCAGGATTTTAGCGGTGTGGCAGCATGGATTATTATTTGCGGCCTGCAGCACGATGGGGGTATCTGCCCCAGAACCCATGATAATAGGGTCTGCTTTCCTAAAGAAGATAAGACTAGCTACTTATCAAAGACATTGCAGGTGTTCACAAAGTCAATTGCGGGTGAAAGGCGAACAACTAGTGGGGATTTGAGCGTTGTGTGAGACATTCTCGCATTGAACCAAGTTCCCAAAGAGGCTTCAGATACAGGAGGAGACTGAGGGAGGTGGGAATGTGGAAGACTGCTACACTGACAAGATTAAAAAGCCCGCAGAGAGGACTTGCAGTATTACACGTCACAGAAATCAGAATTTCAGCATGTCATCAAACTTCCTGAGGAGAGGAAAGCCCAGCAAGTTTTCCCCTGAGAGATGGGAGGAAGTGTGAAGTGGAAGTGTTTGTTTAACCTGATATGTCCACAAAGAAATTCTTCCTTTAGCCACACTTGGAAAAATTATCTGAAAAGGTGTGAAAGGCGCATCAGCCCCTCACACCTCCAGACACAGTCTCCTCTCCCTGCTTGAGCAAGGATGCCAGATAAATACAAAACAACCCAGTTTTTTATTTTTAATTACTAATTATTTCAGAGAGGCTTTAATGGCTTTATTTGAGCTGTCACAGTCATCAGAGAAAAAGACAGAGCGGTGGAAATAGAGGAAGCGAGGGAGGCAGGATTAGGCTTCTCCTGGGGAAAGCAGGGAGGAGGGAGGACAGCTCGTTCCTGATCCAGGGGGTTTTCAGGCCAGGGGGGCGACAGCTGCACTGTCTTTAGCCTGGATTTGAATTTGAATTCTATCTAACGATGCAGCGCCGGCGAGGACTTGGCAGGGCAGTCTGCTAATCTCCCAGACACAAATGCCTGGGCTTTTCTTGTGTGCCCTCGCCGAGATTTGAGTAATTAAAGTTAAATTGAAGGGAATAAAAAATATCCTTCTTGTACCCGGGCTGTCTTGCTAATGCCAAGTGTGAATAGTCAGGTTTGTCCTCAGAACTATAATCCCCAATGCTATTTCTCTTCTCTGTCTCTCTCGTTTAGAAAGCTAAGGTGCTGCCAATTTTTCACAAGCTCCAAAGACAGTGATAAGGCTAGGGCCACATTCTTTCATCTTGCAGGCATCTTTAAAAGAAGGTGAAAGAAAAGAGGCAAGGGTTATGTGTGTCTGTAAAGTGGAAAAGTGGAAATGGCCAACAGTTAGATAGCCTTCCTCACCCTTTGGCTGTAGAAGTCTAGACTTGTTAGAGTTAACAAATTTAACAAAATGTGACACAGATTAACTCTTTGTTTCTTCTTTGGGCGTGGGCTCCAAAAAGAAGCAATGCTTTTATTTAACTTTATTCCGGTTATTTAGAAGTAATCTTGAGAGCATTAACTGCAGACTATTCTACTATTAGATACTAAATCAGCCGCAATGGCATTTCCCAGATGGGGCTAAATTTAATTATATGTGTTTCACTACCCAGTGTTTGTTTGTGTCTGAGTGCAGGAAACTTCAGGACTATGTTTACAAGGATTTTGAGAAAAACCTGCATAAACCTGCACACTTAATCTGCCTGATGCTGATGGGTGGGGGAAGATGTTCAAAACATGGAATGAAACGTTAGTGCAATTGCAAACTGTTGTGCCCAGGACAGATCAGTAATGTGACTGAGAGTCAGTCAGTTATTAGATTTACTATTTTATTCCTTAGCAAGCAGTTAAGATATTAGATTTATTCACTTTAATCTTCAAGATTTAAGGGGGTTTAGATGAGCAGCTTTGGTTTCACTCATGCACCACATTCAGACTCCATACAGCCAATGCAAAACCAGAACAGTCCTCACTCCTGTCCGGTGTAGTTTTGAAACACAAAGGCAGGTTGAACCTACTGAAGCCACAAAGAAAAAAACCTGATAGGAAAAAAAAATTGAAGCAGAAAGTACAGTCTGACCCCTCAAGGCTTTTATAAATTCTAAATGGTGAATGGACTGTACTTATCCAAATATAGTGTCTTTCTGTCAAGATACTCAAAATGCTTTACACTACAATTTGTGTCCTCATTTACCCATTCATACAGCACTCTACTAGATCTCTGCAAAGCTAATTGAACAAATCTCTCTAAAGAGACTAATCAGTGCTTTAGATCACATACATACACTGTTAGGACTCATCAGAGGCAATGAGGGGCTCAGTGTCTTGCCCAGGGACACTTCTGCATCCTACTGTTGGTGTATTTGAACCCCGACTCTTGCATTGGAGGGTGACTGCTCTAACCACTCAGCCACAGCCGCCCTGTTCTACCAGAAACAGAAGATTTTGCAAAGCTTCTTACCTATTCTTCCAAATATTCATATGCTACATTGTTGTTATTTCATTTGAACAGTGTTCCTATCAATTTTAGAGGATATTTTAAGAATCTAGTTTTGACTTTTAAAGGTCTACATAGTCAAGCCTCATCAGGTCCCCAAGTGCAAGTGATCCAGGCCTGCTGGCAACACATGCCACAATGCTAAAGAATAAAATAATTTTGGAACTTTCTTCTTTATACCTCAAGATCTGTCAGATTAGTAACCTCTTTTCAAAAGCAGCAAAATATTCATATTTTTAAGATGTCTTTTAATTAATTTTGTTATTTATTCACAAGCATATTGTATTTGTTTTAAAATACTGTATTTCTCTTTTGCTGGGAAGCAGTTGATGATATTTATCTTGCAAAATGCTAGGATCTAAATAAATAAAGATTTACTTTACTTTGCCCTAGTAATGGACATGTGTGGCCAGCAAAGACAAGATAAGTCCGGATATCAAACAGAATGATAAACTGAGTGGGATTTTCAAAATAAAAGTTCCCTGCTGCAGCTTTTTATCCGTATATCCCATCACAAAGTTGGTGTAACTAACAGCACAATTGTAACCAAGAAACTCAAGTTCAGTAGAGAGAAAACATAAGAGGCGTTCCCTTTCAGTCATGTTCTCTCGGTGCAACATACTTGCTATGGGAATTGCATCCCCGTGCAATTACCTGAAGGAATATACTCACGCCTTTACGGCAGGGGTGTCACCGCCGCACCAGAGGCCCCGCCCTCTGGGTATTTAGGTGGTGAGCGCCCCTCCATCTTCCTCTTTTTTGCCCTTCACCTCGCTTAAACACCTGAACTTCGCGGGACTTCTCTGTTGTCGCATCGCTCGACTGAGGTGAGCTCGCTCCCTACACTGAGCATACAGAGACATTTTCCTGCGCACTGCTGGGCTGGCAAAAGCTAGTCCGACATTTTTTCTACTCACCCTCAAAGTTTTCTTCTTTTCCGCAGGTTTTCGCTTGACGGCGCAAACTGCGTCACAACCTCCTGCTAACCTTAGCAGGCTGTTGAGAGAAAGAAAAGATGACGGAGAAGACAACTTCAAAGAAAATAATCTTCAAATCAACTCGACGCTTCTTAGGACATGGCTCCAGAGAAGAGAAGACGGAAGACAAGGAGGAGAAATACCAGGACGACGAGTCCTTGCTCCAGCGGCTGTGGCCGCTCCCTTTCGGCAACGGACACCCACGAGGCCTGTCCTGTCTGCCTGGGAATTCTGCACAAAAGGAAGGCGTTGGAACTCCCCGACTCTTGCCCTCATTGCCGCCGAATGTCAAACGCAGTGAGGAGACGACGGGCTGTCACGCTGGCCAAATCCATGGCTAGAAGCGCGGCGCTCAAGGTCGCACGTCGGCTTCCCCCTGCTCCGGAACCCGATAACGTGGACTTGGAATGCAACGGACAAGTCGGAGAGGACGAAATGTCGGATTCCTCGGGTGCCGCCGAGGACTCGATGTCCGAAGTGTCCTACCTAGACGCTGAATTCGGTGACAAGGAAGAACACTTGAGTTCCTCCCAGAACCTGGCACACATCCTTCCTTAACCGGGCCTGTCAGTGCCTGCCCTGTTCGACTTGTGTCGTAGGGTAGCGGATGCTCTGCAGATCACGTGGTAGCGGATGCTCTGCAGATCACGTGGCCGAACCCGACGCCTCGCCAGCAGGCTACGAGGCTAGCGGGTAGCTACTTCCAAGTTAAGCAACCAACAATGTCACAAAATATGCCCATCTTTCTGGACTTACTTACAGAGCTCAAACGCTCTTGGGAGGATCCCGGAACTTCTATCATGCTCCCATTGTCCCGGCTCCTCGACGTGGCGGGAATGGAAGCGGTAGGCCTCGACAGCACTCCCCCCATTGAGGAGACTCTGACGGCTCACTTAGCCCCCGCCGCCTCGGGGATGAAACCTACGCTACCCAGCAGGGCCTGCCGCACTTCGGAGAAACAACTCGGAAAGTGCTACAAGGCTCAGGGCCTTGCGGCTCGCGCAATGAACGCATCAACATTGGTGCAGGCATACCTGGTGGAAAAAAGCTGCAGCATGTCCAGGTAGCAAAAGACGAACAGGCCACAACGGAAGCCGTGGAGGAGGCCCGCCGAGCCTCGGACCTTGTGCTCTGCTTGATGGGACAATAGCCATCTCCCAAGGAAAGGCGATTGTGGAAATGGTTGTCACCCAGCGCCACCTTTGACTGACCTTATCAGACCTCCCGGAAAACCAGAGGTCAACTTTCCTCCAGCACCCGATCTACTTGACGGGGCTTTTTGGGGGAGCTCTGGAACGCGTCCAGATCAGACTGGAACAGAGACGCAAACAGGCGGAAGCCCTCTGCGAGGGGTTGCCAAGAAAGAACTTTGTCCCCCGTAAGGAGAACACAAAGGGCCCCCAATGGAAGGGACCCGCAGTTGGCGGTGGAACTTTCCAGGGACAGCCGAGTATCTCGCCAGTCTCCCCAGGCGGAAAGCAGGCTCGGACCTGATGAAACAGGACGAACTGACAATCCCACAGGTTTACCCGTCCACGTGGTATGGGTACCTGATCTATTTAAATCACTTTAAATCACTTCTTGGTCTGCTGCCCTCATACATCTCCTCCTACATGTCTTTGCGTGAGTGCAGCTACAGTGTGCGCTCTCAGGACATGATTACCTGCAGTGTTCCATCAGTGAGGACTGAACTTGGAAAAAGGGCCTTCTCCTACTCTGCTCCTGCTTCATGGAATATCTTACAAAAAGATCTGAAGCTCTCGACCTTGACTTCTCTAAATGGTTTTCAGAATCTGTTGGAATCCTGGCAAAAACCAATGCAGATTTGTTCCTGTCTTTGATTTTATACGTCTACCTTATGTTTTGCTCGTTTTTTGATACTTTGTTTAAAAAAAAAAAGTATTTCTTTCTTTTGTTTTTTTCTCTTTTTTGTTTTCTATTGTTTATTGTTTATTGTTTGTTTATTGTTTATTGTTTAAGGAAATTCTACCATTGCTGTTCATCGTTCTTTAGTTTTAGCAGGTCGCTTTCGTAAATGAGCCCATGAGGTTCAATAAGATTTACCTGACTAAATAAAGGTTGAATGAATGAATGAATTGGGCCCAGTCTCCCCTCATAAAAGACTACGAGGAGTGAGCGGCATATGTGTACCCACCAAACGCGACTCGACCATTGCATGTATAAACAAAATAAAAACTGTTTCAAACATGTATAAAAATAAAAGTACCAAAGCACAGACTGCCCTGGTTCTTGACTTGAGTCCCATTTTTATAAACCAACCATGTGGTCCAACTATGAACCGTAGCGAGACACGTGAACTAGATCTCGCGGTATCTCCTGTCGGGCCGACCAGCCTGTCCGGGGGAGGGCCAGAGGGGTCAAAGGTCACCCCTCTAGCTCTCAAATGTGACGGTTTGCAACACAACATGCCATCCAGACTCAGTATGCATGTGCTGGCCTGGGAGGCATGCTCATCAAATGATTGGGTCATGACAACAATTCGTCACGGACTCAAATTGTAATTCTCTAAGAGACCGCCCCGCTTCACAGGGGTGCTGCAATCTAAGATCAACCCCGCACGCGCACACGTGCTGAGGGAGGAAGTTTCGACCATGCTGCAAAAAGGAGTGATTAGTTTTGTCTCTGGACACAGGCTTCTCTCCGGCCACTACAGCAAATACTTTCTGGTGCCCAAAAAGGATCATTCTCTGAGACCAATTCTAGATCTCAGGACCCTCAACAAAAGGATTAAAACATTTAAGTTCAAGATTCTTACACTGCGGCAAGTTCTCCAGTCTGTGAGACCTCGAGACTACGCATGTACAGTAGACTTAAAAGATGCCTATTTCCATATAGGCGTTTGGAGGAAACACAGAAAATTCCTCCGCTTTACTTTTAGGGAATCGCTTATGAATTCAAAGCTTTACCCTTTGGTCTAAAGACTGCTCCACGCACATTTACAAAATATCTGGACGTAGCTCTAACCCCTCTCAGGAATCAAGGACTCAGGGTCATGAACTACCTGGATGACCTGCTCATTCTGGCTGAAAGCAGAAAGCAGGCCCAGTCACACTCCTACAAGGTGATTTCTCACTTAGAGTCTCTTGGGTTTGTTATAAACCTGCAAAAGAGCAATTTAACTCCGTCACGGGTTACCGTATTTCTGGGAGTACAAATCAACACCATCCAGTACAGAGCATGGCTCTCAAAGGAACGAGTTTCCTCGATTCGCTCTTGCCTGAGCAAATTTAAATTGGACCATTGGGTCCCTGCAAAAACCTGCCAACGCCTTCTAGGCCTCTTGGCAGCGGCCATTCCATGTGTGCCACACGCATTACTGAAAATGCGGCCCATGCAGCTATGGCTGAACCAACGGATACAGCCTAACCTACCTAAACAAACGGGGAAGGTTAGGATAGATTCAGAGTGCCTGGAGGCTCTGGAACCTTGGAGAAACATGTCCGTTTTCACGGATGGGGTCTCACTGGGAAGGGTGTCATCTCGTGTGGTCATCACAACGGATGCCTCAAAAACAGGATGGGGGACAATCTGTAGGAATCAGAATGCCCGCGACATTTGGAATGAACAGGAAGCAAGATTACACATCAACTTCCTGGAATTGTTAGCCATATTCCTGTCATTAAAATTCTTCTTCCACAAAGGTCAGATTGCTGGACAACACATTTTGGTGAAATCAGATAACAGGACCACAGTGTCCTTTATAAACAGAGAGGGAGGGACAAGGTCCCAGGCCCTCCTCCATCTGGCACAGAGGATGCTCACATGGTGTGCGCCAAGGATCCTGTCACTCAGGGCGACTCATGTCCCTGGTGAACTAAATTATGGAGCGGATGCCCTCTCAAGAGGCCCTCTGCTGGCGTCAGAATGGAGTCTGAATCCACGGATTGTGGAACAGGTATGGTCACGATTCGGCAGGGCCTCTGTGGACCTGTTCGCCTGCAGGACTAGCTCACACTGTGACCTTTACTTCTCCTTGAGTGAAGCAGATATCCCATTGGGTATGGATGCTCTGGCACATGACTGGCCAGCAGGAGTGCTTTACTATGTGTTTCCACCTGTCCCTCTGATCGGGGCGACACTGGAATGGGTATGTAAGGGAGTTCTTTCTTTGATCCTCATAGCCCCCAACTGGCCGCAGAAAATGTGGTTTCCAGAGCTGATTTCAATGCTATCTGGGATACCATGGCATTTGCCTTCTCATAGGGACCTCCTGACTCAGGCGCATGGTCAACTCTTTCACCCGCGTCCAGAGTTGTGGCAACTTTCAGCCTGGCCTTTGAAGGGGTTTGGCTGAGAGCCTAGGGCACATGTGTCAAACTCTTGGCCCGCGGGCCAGATGTGGCCCGCCATGTCATTTTATCTGGCCCGCGAGAGCTTAATTAAAAAGTTTTGAATGTCTAAAAATTAATACGAGCGAGTTTTGACCAAAAACTACATTTCCCACAATGCCTTTCGACTACGGCAGCCCCACTATGCCTTTCGACAATGGTTTTCCCACAATGCCTTTCGACTACGGTAGCCGAGGCAGTGTTTCTACCTTCATGCCAACGAGTGGAATTGAGATATAAATAATGATCCCAACATGTCCAGAAAGAGAAAAGTTGATACAGACGGAAGTTTCAAGAAAGATGGGAAGGCGAATACTTGTTTGTGCTTCCAGGAGAAAGACCGGTATGTCTTTTGTGTTACGAGGCGGTGTCGGTTTTGAAACCAAACACGGAGCTAAGTACGCTAAAGCTAGCCTTCAAGAAAAGCAACACATTCTGCCAAGAATTAAAAGGCAAACTGCGGTCGCAGCAGAGTTTGTTCATGAAACCCACAGCCAAAAACGAGGCTGCAGTGAAAGCTAGCTTCAAAGTGGCTGTGTGACTTTGCTGTGTTGTGCGACATAACCGACCATCTCGCCCAGCTGAATCAGAAGCTGCAGGGACGCAAACAAGTCATCACGCAGATGTCCGACGCGATCACGGCTTTCCTGCGAAAATTGGACTTATGGATGTGGCAAGTGAAACAGGACAATCTTGTCCACTTTCCTGTTTGTCAGGTTAGCATTTTCTTAAAATTTAATTCAAATATATCCTGATGCATTCTCAATAATCCAGGTAGAAAAATCTAAAAAAGCTAAGTGTGGTCCTCTGGACATTCAAAAAAACAAAACAAAAAACAGGTGATTATTTCAGCCACCTAAAATAATATGTTCCCCTTCCTTGGATGGTTTCTTTTCACAAAGATGGCCTCTTTTACTCGTCTCTCAAACCATTGTTCCTCTCTATCAAGGATGTGAACATCTTCATCCCTGAAAGATGAAGTTTTGTTTTGTTTTTTAAATGTCCAGAGGACCAGACTTAGCTTTTTTAGATTAATTAAAATATAATAAAATGTAATTCAACAAAGAAGAAGAACATTTCAACTGTGTGCAATTTAATGATTGTGCTTGCATTTTGTTTTGTGTTTATCATTTTCAGAACATGATCAATCATAGAGAGAGAATCCACTTGGTGTGTTCAAGGACAGGCAGCATCTCCTCATCAAAGACTAACCAAACAACTTGAGTACGGTAATATAGTTGTGAACTGAGTCAACCTTTATTTTGGTATGTGTATGCACACAAATTGTTGTCATTCACAGTTGGATGCAAGGCTGTGTGTAGCCTTTTTGGGTGAGATGCTACATGTGTCATACATGTTCTTTGCAGCTCAGTTTTATGTTTTTTTTTTTTTAATTAACTTGGACAATTTCATCCTTCATTAATGGAGTTATGTGGGTTTTCATAAGCTGACAAATTTTAAAAGGATTTATGTTAGAGCAACAAGCAAACAGATGTTTTCTATGCAACTGTAATTGTCAGTTGAATAAGTTATAATAAATGAGTTATTCAACATTAAGGAGTACGGTAGTTACATTTATTTTACATTACATTAGATTACATTTAGTTACATTTATAAGTTACATCTGGCCCTTCAAGGTCAGCCATTATGCCGATGTGGCCCTCGGTGAAAATGAGTTTGACACCCCTGGCCTAGGGCTTCAGTTGCTTTGTCCCAAAACAATATATATATATAAAACTCAGAGACTTTACAGGGGCCTGTGAGGTTACCCTGTGCTTGGCCTGTTTTTTTTTAACCTCCATTTGTCATATTTATGCCCAGTGGAGACATCATATTGTTGTTTACATGTGGCATTTTTTCTCCTCTTAGCATATGCTTTCTGCAGAAAGCAGCCTCCCAGCTTGATGCCTGTCTTAAGACGAATGCTCTCACATACACTTTGCCGAGCATTTCAAGGGCGTGAATGGATTACGTTCCCATTGCAAGTATGTTGCACCGAGAGAACATGACTGAAAGGGAACTGAAAGTTATGCACCATAACTCATAATAATAATAATAATAATCATTTTATTTAAAAGCGCCTTTCAGGACACCCAAGGACACTTAACAAACCAACACAGTGTAATACAGACCAAACATTATCAGCGACAAATTGAAATATAAAATACATAAAGGATATAAAATGGGATAAAAATAGTAAAGTTAGTGATAAGCTAGTCTAAAGAGATGGGTTTTCAGGGCAGTCTTGAACAGAGAAAGGGAGGTGGTGTTTCGAAGGTCTGGCGGTAGGGCGTTCCAGAGGTGAGGGGCAGAGCAGGTGAAGGCCCTGCTCCCCATGGTGGAGAGGCGGGCAGAGGGTTCATGGAGATGTAGTGAAGAGGAGGATCTGAGAGAGCGTGATGGGATGGAGATTTGTAGGAGGTCAGATAGATAAGGAGGGGCAAGGTTGTGGATAGCTTTGAACGTGAGGAGTAGAATTTTGAAGATGATGCGTGATTTAACCGGGAGCCAGTGGAGCTGCTGCAGGACAGGAGTGATGTGATCATAGTAGGAGGTTTGAGTGATGACACGGGCAGCTGAGTTCTGGACCATCTGTAACTTGTGGAGAGATTTGTTGGGGAGGCCGTAGAGAAGGGAGTTGCAGTAGTCAATACGGGAAGTCACAAGACTGTGCACCAGGATGGCTGTGGAGCGGGGCGTGAGAGAAGGACGGAGACGGTTAATATTACGGAGGTGGAAATAGGCAGACCGAGTAATATTGTTGATGTGTGAAGTGAAGGAGAGAGTGGTGTCGAGGATGACACCGAGGCTCTTGACCTGAGGGGAGGGGGATAGCAGAGAGTTGTTAAGGGGGACGAGAAGATGTTCTGATTTTGAAATAGAGTTTTTGGTACCGACGAGAATGACTTCTGTTTTGTTGCTGTTTAGTTGAAGGAAATTGTTAGAAAACCAGTGATTTAGCTCGTGTAATGGATCAATGCACAAGTAAGGTATTTAAACACTTACTGAGCCACCATTATTGTAGATGCGCAGTTTAGCAGACTTTAATCTTGCACAAACTGCCACCAAATGCGCGAGTTCTTCCTTTTTCCGATACTAAATTGTTTTTACTGTGATTAGACAAGAATGTAATTTCACAAGAGGCTCAACTTATATTGGTCTACCAGAAAATAGACCTTTTATTGAAACTATCACAAGAATTACATTAAACATTTGTATCGATATTAGCTCTGATTTAATAACTACGTTGACAAGAATTCAAATTAAAACAAACAGACAATTAGGAACTTTCTGTTGGCACATTACTTGACAGATTAATAGCTTATGAAAAATAAGAAATAGGAGGAAGGAGTACTGGAAGCTAAGTTAAGCTAAAGTTGGTTACTTTGAACCAGACTGGGTGACACCTTTTTCCCACACGAGCAGACTGCTGGGCTCCCGCACGTTCAACCACACCACGGCTCGTTACCTGTTGAAGGTTCGTCTCTTGGAGACAAGAGTGGAGAAGTTTGTGGACACACACGTGGATGGGTTTGTCCAGTGGCCGTCCAGTTGAAACTTCAGCGTGAGTGTGCTGATCCACGATACGAGGAACTCGCCTCCCTCGGCAGGAAACAACGGTCAAGCGCACAGACTGATTTTCAAAATAAAACTTTAGAAAACAAATTCTTCCAGAAGGTGAGTGAAAGGATCACAGTAAGGCTTTACTATGATTCCAGCTGAGACGTGGGTCGTTGACACATGACCGGGCCGTCTCCAGCTTTCCAGAGGGAAGCAAGTTGTCAGTTCGTTCTCCTCCAAACACTAACCCAAAATGCAGGAAGTGCCCTTTAAGAAGGGGGTGTGACTTAGTCACATACTTCCTGCTGATTGGTTGTCGCACCCCTAGAGAGGGTGTGACTTTGCAAGTGAGTGAGTTTGAGTGACAGATGATAGGGTAGACAATACACAGAACACAACGTCAGAGTATGCAGGTGCATGTGAACAAGTCAGTACTTTGTTTTGAGAACAGATTCATTGTTTTTAGAAAGGACGGGAGACCGAAAGCAAGCTATGTCTAGCACTTTTCCTTCGAAACAAAAACAGTTCAAACAAATACGAAGGATTGTTCCTTCAACTTTAGACACTTATTCTGCCTAGAGCAGACAGTTCAAAGCACGATCATTCTGAGATGTTCTCTTAACTTTGTCATATTTAAAATATACCAGCTTAGTAAAATCATCATTGAAATGACAAAAATACTGTTTGATCAATTCTGAATTAACACACATTAAAGAGAAAGTTCAATCTGATTAATTAGTGTCCATTAATTCATAATAATTGTTAACCCATATAAGTGTCCAATCGTCTCCTTGAGGGCTTCAAGAAGGTGTAACACTTAGAGTTTCAGAGAGGTGTGAACCCTAAAATATCAGAGACGAGGTGTATCACTACAGTCCCCCTTTTTGGAAGTCATCGCCTGTCCTTGGAGATGAGTTCCAACACGAAAGGATACCACCGAATGTCTCTGACCTCTATGTAATCCAGCAAGTGGAAAAAAAAAGTCAAAAAAGTTCAAAAGTATATTCCCATAATGTTTTTGGAAATTCCATACTGTTCGTAGGTAATCCCATTGCGGCAAGCTTTTAATCCTTTGGAAACATAGTCTGTTAACCCATGGAAAACTGAGTCTGTGATCCCTTGGAAACAAAGTCTTATAATCCACAACGGTAAATCCACAACGATGGGGGTTATTGATTTCATCAGCAAGAATGGTTTTTAATCAGCATGTAGAGGGGATCCCTCGATTGAAGCAGAGGAGGCGGGCCTTGGATGAAGGTTGAAGACCAACGTTGGATCAGCAGGTCCCCACATCGAAGGTTGCAGGCTGGATGGCTTCCAGTCGGTGCCACCCTGGTTCAATGTGTCATGCAATTATGTGGTTTTAGGTGGGCTTATGATAGGGATTCTACATTAAGCCTTACCTATATGCACCTGGTATGTAAGCTATCATGGATTAGATCAGCTACAATTACCAATTAAGGGGTGGATCAATGCTGTAAAAATCAGAAATAGGGATCTATACCTATAGAAATGTGGAGGGCTTCTGTAACGAAGGCCTCTTCATTCAAACTATTCCTCCATTCATTATTTAGTTTAGGTTAAACTAAAATAAAAAAAATGAAACTAGTTTGGTCTAAATGTCTGTTGTCTTTTAGACGAACGACGCAAGATTTGGTATTCCCTATAAATTTTGAAGTCTATGGCGAGACTCATCAAAATGAATAGATCTAGAATAGAAACGATCGAATCGGTTCTATCTAAATGATTGGGAGATCAGTGTAGATTATAGTACCTTAAGTAGTATTAATCTACAATGACTTTTCAAAGATTGAGATCTTTAACAAAATGAACAGCATGTTGGCATAGTTAAATCCATTTAAGTCTTCAACTAATCAACAATCAAAACCTCTTTTGGCTGGGAGTGTTCAGAAAACAATAACAACGTCAATAACAACAAAAGTAGCAATCAAGCAACTAAAAACAACGTTTCACTACGTCAAACTCACTCTGGTCGTCAGATTCCAACGTGTCACACACAAGAAAAACAGTTCTTAGCTTTATAACCGATGTCAATTAAATCCTGCAGATTTAAACGGTTGTTAAGGTTAGTTTTTGTTGTGGGTTTTATGCTTAGCGTTTCTAAGTTCTAGTTGGAACGGTTTCTTTTCGCAACTAGAATAGTTTAAACTGTTTAGTTTATTTACTATCCTGTGCTTGGACGACCTTCTTTTCCCATGAAGTCTGTGAGTTTGCGAGATCTTTGTCGTTTGTGGGGTTATTGAAATCTTTGTCCTTGACATGGGCATGGCCTAACATCACCCCCCTGTGGTCATGAGGGACCAAGCACACGGGTGTGGACGTCCGTCCATGGGCACGAGTTAGGATGCCATTGTTTAGTTTAAGCTGTTCGCGCAGTTTATGGGGAACCTTGTACAGGAACCTTATAGGTCTCGGCCAACGTACCTCTGTACGTTTACCTCTTTCTGCGTAATGCAGGTGTGTCACAACTGTCGGCGCCGTCGCAGGCGTGTCTCTGTCGTTGTGATGTATGTCTTCCCACTTCATGAATGAAGAGGTGCTCTTTGAGTCTGTAAGAACTATGTCATTGCTGAGTAGTTCTAGATTCAAATGCTCTTGAACCAAGGTTTCATTGAAAGCTTGGATGATAACTGAATTACCTGTCCCAGAGGACAGCACAGCGTTCTCGGTGTGTGATCCTCGGATCTCTACACCGTCCTCTACCTGTGGTAGGAAGTGTGAGTTTGCCCCCCTTTTGTTTGAGGAGGGGTCCTCAAAATCTGTAACAATGAAGTCCAAGTGACTGTCAGCGTGTAGTAGACTGTCACCTTGTGGGCTCAGATGTCCTTGAACCAAGACTTCACTGAAAGCTTGGCTGTTTGCCGAATTACCTGTCCCACAGGACAGTACAGCGTCATCGGTGTGGGACTCTTGGATCTCCACACCTTCTTCTACCGGTGGTAGGTAGTGTTCAGTGAGTGCTGAAGGTGTCAGCTCGCAGAGGAGGTCCTCGTGATGGGCCAGAGTCTGGTCCAATTGTTGAGTCTCCTCTGTCTCACCTGTATATGAAGGTTCACTTACCGGGTTTGTGGTCTCGGTTGGGGAATCCCTTGTGACCTTAGCGGTACCTGTTGTTAGACAGTCAGTGTCCTGACCTTGGGGAGGTACCTTGAATGGCAGTGGACTGCTCACTGTGGCCCACATTGTCTGACTGCCATAATCTATAATCGCTTCAAAGCGACTTATAAAATCTTGGCCGACCAGGAATGGGCAGGAGTCCACCGTAGACACATGTACCGGATGGCAAATTGTCGTCTCGTCCAGTTTTGGAGGAGAACGAACTGACAACTTGCTTCCCTCTGGAAAGCTGGAAACGGCCCGGTCAGGTGTCAACGACCCACGTCTCAGCTGGAATCATAGTAAAGCCTTACTGTGATCCTTTCACTCACCTTCTGGAAGAATTTGTTTTCTAAAGTTTTATTTTGAAAATCAGTCTGTGCGCTTGACCGTTGTTTCCTGCCGAGGGAGGCGAGTTCCTCGTATCGTGGATCAGCACACTCACGCTGAAGTTTCAACTGGACGGCCACTGGACAAACCCATCCACGTGTGTGTCCACAAACTTCTCCACTCTTGTCTCCAAGAGACGAACCTTCAACAGGTAACGAGCCGTGGTGTGGTTGAACGTGCGGGAGCCCAGCAGTCTGCTCGTGTGGGAAAAAGGTGTCACCCATTCTGGTTCAAAGTAACCAACTTTAGCTTAACTTAGCTTCCAGTACTCCTTCCTCCTATTTCTTATTTTTCATAAGCATTTAATCTGTCAAGTAATGTGCCAACAGTTAAGTTTAAACTGTCTGTTTGTTTTAATTTGAATTCTTGTCAACGTAGTTAATTAAATCAGAGCTAATATCGATACAAATGTTTAATGTAATTCTTGTGATAGTTTCAATAAAAGGTCTATTTTCTGGTAGACCAATATAAGTTGAGCCTCTTGTGAAATTACATTTCTGGCTAATCACATCGTCAGATTTATTGATTTATTCTGAAAAAGTTGAGACCCCGTGAATTGGTGGCATGTTTGTGCAGATAAAAGTCTGCTCAGCGATGCGCACCTAAATCTATAGGTAAGTCAGTAAACTGACCTCGTTTTTGTTTAATTATACAAACGGCCAATAGATTTCCTGTACATATTGGTGAAAATCAGTCTGTGCGCTTGACCTTTGTTTCCTGCCGAGGGAGGCGAGTTCCTCGTATCGTGGATCAGCACACTCACGCTGAAGTTTCAACTGGACGGCCACTGGACAAACCCATCCACGTGTGTGTCCACAAACTTCTCCACTCTTGTCTCCAAGAGACGAACCTTCAACAGGTAACGAGCCGTGGTGTGGTTGAACGTGCGGGAGCCCAGCAGTCTGCTCGTGTGGGAAAAAGGTGTCACCCTTAGAGTTCCAGAGAGATGTGAACCCTAAAATATCAAAGACGAGGTGTATCACTACACTCGTTGAGACAGTCGGTGAGGATAGAGGGAGGGTGGGTGGAGTTAGGTTTTGATGACAAGTAGAGCTGCGTGTCATCAGCATAGCAGTGGAAATGGACGCCGTGTTTGCAGAAGATGTGGCCTAGAGGAAGGAGGTAAATGATGAAGAGGAGGGGTCCGAGGACAGAGCCTTGGGGGACACCCGTGGAGACATGGGAAGACTGGGAACGGAAGGATTTAAGCTGAATGAATTGGGTGCGGTCAGAGAGATAGGAGGTGAACCAGTCTAACGGGGTACCTGAGATGCCAATGGAGGTTAGTCTGTTGAGGAGGATAGAATGACAGATGGTGTCGAAGGCAGAGCTTAGATCAAGAAGAATGAGGATGGACAGAAGACCAGAGTCAGCAGCAAGAAGGAGGTCGTTAGTGATTTTTACTAGGGCTGTTTCGGTGCTATGGTGGGGGCGAAATCCAGATTGAAACTCTTCATAAATGTTGTTGTTGGACAGGTGAGAGTGAAGTTGACTAGCAACAGTTTTTTCAAGGATCTTGGAGATGAAGGGCAGATTGGAGATCGGACGAAGATTACTGAAGTTGGTGAAGTCAAGACCTGGTTTCTTGATGATGGGGGTGATGGCAGCAGATTTGAAGGCTGCGGGAACAATGCCAGAGGTCAGGGAGGAGTGGATGATATTAGTGATGATAGGGAGCAGAGACGGGAGACAGGATTTAACAAGAACTGTGGGAAATGGGTCAAGTTGACAGGATGAGGACTTGGACTTGCTGATAATGTCAGATATGTCATCAGCAGAGGGGAGGGAGAAGACAGAGAAAGGGAGGGAGGGGGGGAGTTCAACATGGATGTTGGGGGCAGTATTTGGACCAAGGTGTTTATGAATTGAAGTAATCTTTTCATTGAAATATGACATCAGGGAGTTGCAAAATTCTGTGGAAACCATGTGAGAGGGCAGGGAGTTAGGAGATGAGACAGAACGGTGGAGGAGAGAGAACAATGTTTTTGAATTACCAACATTAGAACTGATGATGTCAGAGAAGTAGCTGGATTTGGCTTGAGAAATACTGTTCTTGTAATGGATGAGGTGGTTTGCATAAAGTTCCTTGTGAATTGTGAGACCGGATTTTTTATAAAGACGCTCTAGCCGGCGACCTTTGGTTTTCAGGGAGCGGAGTGCTGGAGTGAACCAGGGTGCAGAGTTGGCGAAGGAAACAGTCCGGGTTTTCAGGGGAGCAACAGAGTTAAGGATGTTGGTTAGGCTGGTGTTGTATAATGTGACAAGATCATCTGGGTTGGAGGAGCTGAAGGTGGAGAGGGTATCATTAATATGAGATAAAAGAGTGTCATGGTTGATATTCTTGATATTACGGAAGGAAAGAGTGCGTTGAGGTTTATCTGAGGAAAATTTAAGATTAACATTGAATGAAATCATCAGGTGATCAGTAAATGGAAGTTCATCAGAAGAACAGTTAAGAGGAGAAAGTCCAGAGCAGCAGAGTAAGTCCAGTGTGTGGCCCATCTTGTGCGTTGGAAAGTCGATGAATTGTTGATAGCCGCAGCTGTCCAGGCAAGATGTGAAGTCTCTGGTGAGGGGGTTGTTCACATCATCAAAATGAACGTTGAAATCACCCAGCAGGATAACATTGGGTGAAAGAGCTGTTAAATGGGCCATTAGTCCAGCAAAGTCATTCATGAATGAGCTATTCAATTTTGGAGGTCGGTAGAGAGTGGTAACAACAGTTGGAGTGGGTCCAGCCAGCATGCAAACACTACACTCAAAGGAGGAGGAGGGTGGGGTGTGAACCGGAGTGACCTTCCAGTTCTCGCGGTGAATTATCGCGAGACCTCCCCCTTTCCCTGAGGCTCGGGCCTTCGCGGTGCAAACAAAGCCCAGTGGAGTGGACTCGTTCAGATGAAAAAAGTTGTTTGGTTGTTGCCACGTTTCTGTTAAACAGAAGAAATCCAGTTTTCGTCAGATATTATATCGTGAATAAGCTGACCTTTGCCCGTGAGGGAGCGAACATTCAGAAGTCCAAACTTCACGGAGGAGGCGGAAGTAGTGACCGGAGCGTTAGCCGACCAAGCTAGGTTGGCTAACGTGCTGCTGTTGTTAGCGGTCCGGGCATTGCGGCGTGAAGAATGGCGAGAGCCAGACCAGATGGAGGTTATGGGATAAGCCTTGTCAGCGTTCAGTCGACGGCGCAAGCCCCGGTGGATGTATCCCCGACGAGGAAAGAAGGCAATTTCCTCCAGAGGGAGCACGGGCGGCGCGGCCGGTAGGAAGCGAAGACGAAGTAGCTCCACGGCCGAGTAATGGAGCAGACCAGACGCTGGGTGTTGTTGGATGAGAAGCAGCAGAGTCCAGACGAGAGCAGGCAACAGGTAAATCCAAGTAAAATCCATGTTTGTTGATGAGTAGATATGCCCAGGCAGGGTCGGTGAAAAAACAGCAGAAAGTACTGAATAAAACAAAGCAAGAAAAAAGTACAAGGAGCAGCTGCAGCGAGATGCGCACGCGTTCACCCCCGGAAGTCAAATGTTCCCTGAAGGAAGGGAACGAGGTGCAACATAACTGGCCCTTTTCAATGCTGGAAGCTCTGTGAAGTGCAATTGTTGAGGAAGATGGAGGGGCGCTCACCACCTAAATACCCAGAGGGCGGGGCCTCTGGTGCGGCGGTGACGCCCCTGCCGTAAAGGCGTGAGTATATTCCTTCAGGTAATCGCGCAGGGGCGCAATTCCCATAGCAAGTATGTTGCACCTCGTTCCCTTCCTTCAGGGAACATGAGTTATGGTGCATAACTTTCAGGTTTACTTTTTACTCCCAGGGTTGAAAATATGTTTTTTTACTTAACTTAGTTCAAGTTCAAGAATCTTTATTATCTTTGAGGTGCAATTTGTTTCACAGTCAGTAGGCACACACAACATCCATATTAAACAAGACATTAAGACATTAAAATAACAATAACAGTACAGAAATAATCATTGTTTGTTGAGAAGCCTGATCACGGATGAATGAGAGATTGGTCTCATTTGATGTTCTCTGTTGTGCTTTCATCATAATCAAAGATTATTGAAAAATGAAAGTGATAAAAGTATTTTACGTCTCACATATCATGTTGGGGGCAAGAAAATATGTCAATGAGGGTCACATTTGGCCCCCGGGCCTTGAGTTTGACACATGTGATTCAGAGATACCAATCAGCCTACCATGCATGTTTTTGGTCTGTGGGAGGAAACTGGAGTACCTGGAGAAAACCCACGCATGCAGGAACATACAAACCACCTAGAAAGGGCCCTGGACTGGGATTTGAACTGGGGCGACCTGCTCACTAAAGAGACAGCAGCTCTGTCAACTGTGCTGCCCCAAAATAAAATTTTCCATCTAAATAATTTGAGATGCCCTAAATTCCTTCAAAACAATACTTTTGAACCCTGTTTCAGCATACCTGCTCTATTTTTGACTTCACATATTACTTTTAGCTTCAAGTCACTATTTCATGAATTTCATCTTCTACTTTTAGTTTGAGCTGAGGTTTTGCTAAATATTGTTTGTTTTTACTGACATTAGCTTTAGCATTTTTTCTTCTTTTTGATGTAGCCTACATTTGCAGATAGAAGCATTTGTTTAGCTCATGTTTACTGATGTAATATGTTTAGGTTTTAGCTATAATCCTTTTAGTTTTGGCATTTTTTTGCTACTAGCTATGTTATCTAGTTATGATTATTATATATTATATGTTATACCATTATGCTACTACATTAGCATATGTTTGGATCACTTTAGCCTGTGCTCTGCTTGTTTTAACTTTAACAGCTCAATTTCCACTTCTTCCACAAATTTCAGCAAAGTCGTTCATCACACGGCTTTCACACAGCAATGTCACAGAAAATGTTTTTTTCACTAGTCTGTGTGTTTGGTCAGTTTCCAGTTTAGGTCTTTCCAGCTGGGCTTTGGTTAACCAAAAAAAGAAAAAGAAACGAAGAAAGCCACTTTGTTCATGGGTTAAGAAAAGCTTGGGGAAGAACAGATTAATTTCAAGTTAATTACTCTTTTAACGAGATAATATATAACTGGCCAAAAGTAAATGACTTAATAATTCTGTATAACCAAAATTGTTTGTGTGATTAGAGGTTGTTCAGGAGGTTGTTGAGTAAAAGCCCCTCCGGCAGATAAAAAGGGAGGAAGGGAAGGAGGGGTGTGCTTTATCTTGGGTGGGGTGAATAAGAAGAATTCCTAATACAGTATTAGGTTTCCTTCAGTCCAGATGCCAACGTTTTTCAGTCCTTGCAAACTTCAATCTTTGAACAAAAGCTCAATTCCAGCCCAGAAACTGAAATTAGGTGAGAAAAGTTCGGGGGGAAATCACGTTTTGTTGCAGAAAAACCAAATTAACTTGTGAATAAGTGCAGTATAGTGGGGCCATTTTTTCATGATGTTTACAATAAAAGTTTTTTTTTTTTCAAATTGTGAGATTTTAATGACAGCGTGCCATAAAGAAATTCGTACTTTGATTTAAAAAAAAAGCTCCAAAATGCCCCCTTTTTTCAATGACACATCCAATAACCTGTGCACATTAATTTGTTGTGGGTGTTTGCAATGCATGTGGTTATTGTGTTGCATTTCAGTCTGAACACCCCCCAATCTGCTCCTCAACCCTTACCGTCATAAAAGTTATAAAGCCAGACTGCAGCTGCATCCTCTCCTTTTCGAGCTATCTATCAGTCTCTATCACTCAGTCACTCTCCTGCACACATTACACCCGACCCCCCCTCCTCTCAGTGTCTCTGACCATCTGTCCCCCACCAGAAGTGAGAGTATTCCGTTTCCCTCAACAAGTAACTGATCCTTTTCCGTAAAAGCAAAGCGCTGTGCCAAAAATAAAATAAAGCAGCATTGTAAAATGTTCTCAGTGAAAATATTGCATGTGCTCACGTTAACTGTAATATTTCATTTAATTTATTTTCTTCATTTTATAAAAACAAATACATAACAAACAAACACATGTATCTTATAAAAAAAGACAATATAAAATGAAAGGCAGCAGAAAGAAGAAAATATTATATCTGCCCCCTTTTCAAAATAATCAATTCAAACAATCATTATATATAAGTAATTAAAAATAATGAATAACTCATCTTCATCCATCCATCCATCCATCCATCCATCCATCCATTTTCGTCCGCTTATCTGCTTAACTCATCTTAATTTTCAAATTTCGAAATACAGTATTACACATTGAACTACTTCATACATATTTCTTCAACAATTCACTCTTTATCATTTTCTTAAACACAAACATTGACATTGCTTTTTTCACATCACACTCCAAGTCATTCCACAATCCAACTCCCTGGACTGAGGTAGACCGTCCCTTCAAACTAGTTCTGTACTGTGTCTTTACAAATACATCAGTTCCCTTTAGGTTGTAACAGCTTGATCTTTTAACAAAATGTGTCTGAATATTAGAGGGTAGTGCGTTGTTATGAGCTTTATACATCATCATTAAAATATGGTAATCTACTAAATCATAGAACTTCAGTAATTTCAACTGAAAAAATAATATACTAGATGGATGACATTAATAAGTTTTATAAAGTTTGGCCATGTGTTGTTAAAGCAACAATCTACACACATGAAGGAACGACTAAGACTCGCATCTTTGACTCCAACAGAAAAATATTTGATCGTTCCTGCTGCTAAGCTGCAGTTCAGCTTTGATCAGCACTTTTTTCAGTTTAGATTTAATGAAGCTCCTAAAACATCTTCAAAAATGAGAAAACAAAAGACGGTTATCCCTATTCAATCTGCTAACCCCTCCCATTGTCAGTTTAAAATAAAGGATTTTCTCCACTCCTTTGTTTAATATACATTTTGCACTATCTGAACCTTTTCCAGACTCTTCTAAAACACATCTGTCCCAAACACCTCTGCTCTGGGTGACATGTTTCTTCATGTTCAGGTAAGAATTTTCTTGGAGTGATAAATACCAGAGGTGTATTGATCCGCCCCTCGACGTTTGATGCTTATTGGAGAAGTTGCCCTGCAGTGAAAGCAGGGGTGTAAACATTTTTGTCTATTTTTTCATTCAACCTTTATTTAGGCAGGTTAATCACATTGAGCCTCAAGGAAAAGCATAAAAGCATTCACCTCGGTTTATGTTAGAGATCCCGTATATCTCCTCTGATTCTACCTCTGATGCATGCCAGCGACCTGCACTGCATCCTCCACCGATCTGTGTCTTTGGTGGATGCAGGCAGCGGAGGTTTCATGGAGTCAGCTTCATGCGGGTGTGCAGCTGCTTGCACACTGAAGTTACAGGTTGAAAGAGTCATGGGCTGCTGGAGGAGAGGCTACAAAGGTTTTTTTTTTACTGTTCAAAGATGACCTTTCCATTGTGTTGCTCAAAACAAAGAAAACAGAGGCTCAAAGACCATTTTAATTCAATCATTCAAAGCTGTCAGAGGTAAAGAAATCTAAGCAGGCGTTATCACTGCTGCAGTCTCAGATTCCCTGCTTTAAAGCAACATTTTTTTACATCTGCCACAATGATTTTTTTAAGACATGACTTGTGTGATCGCCATAAAAGGAGTAAAACTCTCAGCATGTTGTCAGTGTATTTTTGTTATATTAAAGTTTATATTAAATGGCTGTGGATTATTTTTAAAAAGCCAAAACAAAACCTCAGAACTGTGAGGTTCTGTAGAAAGGTTATGAGTAACTATCTTACTTGTTGTAGATGGATCTTAGACTAACCTCTGCTCTTTCTTTCAGGTTTAGAAAGTGTAAACTTTGCTTGAGAAAATTTACGCGTCGCCTTTTATTCTGGAGGTTCCTGTTAAGGTTGTGCAGCTACAATCTAATAGAGGCATCATCAGGTGTAATGGAGGTGTTCATACAAACAGTGAACTATATGCAATGGTGCCGCAGTGTCTGCATGTTACTATATGGGTGTGTGTACTTTGTTTTCCTTGTAATTTGACAGCCATCTGAAGTAAATGGCGTTCTCATGACTGCTCAGATTGTAATCTCAGCAAGGCCAACATGCTGAGGGCATTACAATAAATCGCTCTTGTTTCAACCGCAGCGCAGCAGATTTTAGATGCCAGATAGGTTGTGCTTTCCAGAGAGCAGCATTACTTTAACTACTTGCTCTTCGTCAAAATCAGAAATAAGTTCATGTAACTTTGGGGTTTTTGTTTTCCTACTTGTCCTTTTAATTCCCCCCAATATAAATTGGATTTGGCAAGGACGTTATTTAGAAACCCCAGGGATGAGATTATGTCTCAGATGATTCAAACCTTCATTAAATGGAACATTTTTTGCATTTTACATTGTTCATAGTCATTAAGTCACAACAATGTCTTTACTTTGTTCCTAAAACATGTTTTTCAAAGACTTAGTGTAATCGTTAGAGTAGCTGATGCCACAAAACAGCCTTTTGAGTTGATCCTTGTGTTGGTCTTGATTGTAGTTATACCTCAACAGACCCCTCAACTAATTTGATCCAATCAGGAGAGAAATACAGTCACAAAACCGTCTATTCACTACAAAGTATAAATTTACAGACACATTTTCCAAAATGGACTCTATGGTTACTGGAATATCTTCCCATAAAACAAAATTTTAACATCATAGACCTATATATTATAGAAAATGTTTTATATGAATGTAGAATGGAACGAGTAGAAACTATGAAACAATCCAATCCCCCACATTTGTATTGACACTGAGAAAAATGTAATAAAGTACTGTAGTGTTAATGCTTTCATGGTTTATGTTTGCATTTACCTTCACTATTACGATGGCAGCGCCACCATTTATCTTGGAATATTTCGACGTCGACGAAAATGTGTGCCGTGCCAATCAGCATATCAAAACCAGGCCTTGGAATTGATGCCAGAACTTTTCTTGTAAATGACTCCCATATGGTTCTAACCAAAACAACTCCCTGGCCCCGTCTGAATTTATACAACAGTGCTGTAGCTTTGTGGACTACCCAGTAGTTTGACCACATGCTTGTTTAAACGTGTTTGACTTAGAATTAACACTTCTCAACAAAGACATCTTTCACTAAACACAGACGTCAAACGCAAAAAAGAGACCATCACTCATTTAAGGCAAAGTGCCGATCTTGTAAGCGGGGTTTTGTTCAAGCGTTTAAACAGTTAATATCTTACCTGTTGTGGATAGCATTTTGAATGATCTCAGTTTGGATGAATAGAGTTTAAATCTGACTGATGTTGAGCTAATAGCTTGTCCAAGCAAGACCAAGACTAAGGTAAATTGTTTGTGTTTCAAAACAATTACAATCACAAAGATTTATTTGTGATTTATCCTCATCATGTGGACATTATATGATTATTTTTGTAAAATTCTACAATAATTTCCAAGTGAAAATAGTTGCAACAGCTAGCAGTAATACATTCAATGTAAACTAACAGGTTGAATAATGTGTTTTATCTGCAGGAATAATGCAAAATTGACTGTAGTGTAAAAGTTTATAAATTAGTCTTTTCATGAATTAAAGTGATTTTTTTAAAAAAAATTGAGTTATTTTAAAACCACACCAATCCACCTTTGTCTTGATTGGAACTAGCTATTAGCTCATCAATTCAAACTGATTTAAATATTATTGCTGCAAACTGAGAACGCTCAAAGAGATATCTGAAACAGGTAAACAGTTCATATCCTCACTAGAACCCTACTTGCAAAGACTCAAACTGTTTCTTTAGGTCATACCCTAAATTAAGTTTGTGGCAGTTTGCCTTTTTTGATAAATCTAGCACTCAGCCTCACGTTCAGAACATTATCTTAAGGAACTGGTTAAACAGTGACACCTTACTCTGATATATGTCTGCACTAATCACAGATATTTATACATTCCATGTAAACAACTCCTTCCACGTTCCTCGAGAAGTTATAATTGACTCAGTTGCTCCAATTTTCTCACGCTCATGTTTTATGCATCAGAGCTTGCTGCCTGTCTGCTTTTGTCATTGATACCGAGCGTGGCCGGCTGTGCTCTGCCTGGAATGGCAAGAGGGCTTGAGTTTTCTTCCAGCACATCCTCAGCCCATTACCCAGAGGACTATGCAGCTCATTCCATGGCCTTAACAAGACCTTGGAGGGCCAGCATTGACTGGTGTATGCTTGTGAACTGAGTATTCTGAGTAACTCCAAGTGACACAACTATGCTATAACAACCGTTTGACACAATTATTAATATCAGATGTGCAGATAGCTATGGCACTAATGTCAAACTTTATATTTTGTCCCAATCATATTAGTTTTTTCTTGTTTACTTTTGTGTTTTAATTTGTCTGCTGTGTACAGCACTTTGAATCTGTATGAAATTAAAACTGGATTGTATTGGTTTACGTAAGTTTAAATCAATGAAAGTAGCAGCAGTACAAAAGTGTAAATCAGAGGTCCCCAATCTTTTTTGCGCCACGGACCGGTTTAATATCAGACTATA
>JBBPBX010026667.1:7174-37928 GCA_038048925.1 Garcialebias charrua | reverse complement strand
TCACAGCTGGGAAACGAGGCCAGATTGGATCAGGGCGCCGGGCCGAGATGGAACTAAACCTTCCGGCTAGATCGTCCGATCAGGGTGGGGGGAGGGGAGGGACAAAAAGGCCCTTCGTGTCTGCCGACTCCTGAATAATGGCGGGCAACTCCTGAAGGAGGGCACCAATAGCTGTGAGTGTGGTGATGGCTGATCTGGGAAGGACGAGGGGCGTCGAGCGTCCGCTCTGCTGCTCCTCATCCAGCATCAGGCTCTCCAGGAGGGAGGGAGCAACAGATCTGATGCTGCATTCATCACCGCGGTCGGGCGAGCCATCCGGCTCACCCGCCACATAAAAAAAGGTGATGGCTTCATCCAGCGGCGTCTCGTCCTCCACCTGCCACTCGTCATCACCAATAGCCTTAAACAAGGCTGCACGCCGCACCTGCTCCTCGAGAGACAGGAGGCTGCAGAGATGGCAGGAACCGGTGAGCTCAGCGTGTTGGGGACCCAGGCAACCTTCACAAATCACGTGCAGGTCAAAGCTCATGATGTAGCCGGTTTGGCAGGAAAAGCACGTCCTGGACATTTTTTCGTTGGAGTAGGTCTTCAGTGCTTGACGGCTGAATGAAAACGGGAGTCGATTGTTCCGCGTCACCGTATTTTATATGGGCGGAGCTGGGCCCACGCAGTAGGTGGGCGTGGACTAAAAGGTTTCAGTGCGCGCTGAGCACAATGGGAATTATCCAGTAGCGACAGCTCTAAAGGGTGGAGCTTATACGAAATTGAACAGATCAGTAGCAACATGAAACAGATCAGCAGCAACATGAAACAGATCAGCAGCAACATGGAACAGATCAGCAGCAACATGGAACAGATCAGCAGCAACATGGAACAGATCAGCAGCAACATGAAACAGATCAGCAGCAACATGATGTGATATTTTACAGTGATTATTCTGATTATTTATTCATGAGTCTAACAGCCTTAGGGTAAAAGCTGTTCCTTAGTCTAGTGGTTCTACACTTATGCCCCTTTTCCACCGGTCAGCTCGGGTCGGTTATTACATAATATGTGCGTCGCAGGCACCCACTTTACGCCATCTCCACCGGATATTCCGAGCTGCGCCGCGCCAGATTCCTGGTCTCATTTCTTTTAGGTGACGACCCGCGCTGATGCGCGCCAGGAGAAGGAATGTGTGGAATGTTTGTGGACTGAAGCTGCTTTCACTGAAGCGAGGGAGCGAACACGGAAGTACTGTAAATGATTAACACGGTAAAAACAATAATTTGTTTTTAAAATTATAGCAAAGATGGGTCTCCAGCTGAACGTGTCCTTAATAAATTCACGTAGTGCTCAAAACTGCAGGATTTTTAAAACTAGGATCGCCACACGCACGCGTGTGCAAGCGCGCGCATGCTATCGGCTGTATTTCCTTAAAATGTAGCTAAATAAACAGATATAAAAATATATTTCATAGCTGACTGTTTAGCACAAGGGTTCCTGAGCTGAACAGCTCCTTAATAATGTCACGTAGTGGTCAAATCTGTAGAATCGTCACGTGAACGCGCGCGAGAGTCGGGCGGCTGCCACTGGGACTTCTCCCAGTTTTACAATATATTCTCACTTTATTCTATCACTGTGAGGTGCCTGCTTGTTCTCAAGTGGCTTTATAAATTCACATCTTTCTGTACTGACGGCCAGCAATCAGTCTAAAACAGAAAGTTAAGAAACAAAGGGAATCTTCTGAATGTAGTCTAGTCGGGCGGCTGTATTTCCTTAAAATGTAGCTAAATAAACAGTTGTAAAAATATATTTCTTAGCTGACTGTTTAGCAGGAGTGTTCCTGAGCTTAACAGCTCCTTAATAATGCCACGTAGTGGTCAAATCTGCTGCATTTAAATTGTTTTGTTTTGTCTTCTTCCAAACCTCAGAAAATAAATGATAAAAAATTGAATTTTATTTAAAATAACTCCAACAGGTTACTGTTTGAACATCTTGTTGGTAAAAAAAAAACATTCTGTTGGTAAAAAAAAAAATCTGCACAGAAGGGGTACAAAAAAGCTGTGGAAACAGAACTAGATGTGACCCGACCCGAATTGAGCCGATCTGAGCTGATCTGATCCGACTCAAGCCGAACGGTGGAAAAGGGGCATTAATGCCCCTCAGCCTCCTTCCTGAGGGGAGTGGGGCAAAAAGTGTGTGTGCTGGGTGAGTGGAAACCTTCATGATGCAGGTGGCCCTCTTCCTGCATCTGGAGGTGTAGATGTCTGTGATGGTGGGGAGACTGACTCCAACAGGCTTCATCGCAGCCTTCACCACTCTCTGCAGAGCTTTTCTTTCTGCAACTGTGCAGCCTCCATGCCACACGTTGATGCTGGAGCACAGGATGCTCTCCACTGCACACCTGTAGAAGGAGGTGAGGACTGGGCTGCTCAGACCAGCTCGTCTCAGCCGTCTGAGGAAGTAGAGTCTCTGATGACCTTTCTTGATCAGGCTGGTGGTGTTGTTGGTCCAGCTGAGGTATTCATTCATGTGTACAGCCAGGTACTTGGATGGGTAGCTGCACAATAATATGTGAGCAGAGTGAACAGGAGAGGGCTTAACACACATTCATTCATTCATTCATTCAATTCATTCAACCTTTATTTATACAGGCTAGCCTCGTTGAGTCACGGGGACTCATTTACAAGAGGGACCTGTCTCACTCACACCAAACAACCATCCACTCTCACACTCACACCTAGGGTCAATTTAGAGTCACCAATCAGCCTAACAAGCATGTTTTTTGGTCTGTGGGAGGAAACCGGAGTACCCGGAGGAAACCCACGCATGCACGGGGAGAACATGCAAACTCCACCCAGAAAGGCCCCGGACCGGGATTTGAACCGGCAACCTTCTCGCTGAGAGGCAGCAGCTCTACCAGTTGTGCCACCGTGCTGCCCACATCCTTGAGGAGAGCCAGTGCTGAGGGTTATGGTGGAGGAGGAGAAGTCGTGGATCCTCACTGACTGTGGTCTGTTTGCAGTGCTGGGCAGCGCTAATCCAAAAATTTGTTTTGCTATTTCTAAAGCACTTATTGATTTATTTAGGTCCACAATTTCAAAAGCACTTATGTATTACCAATCCTAGCGGACGCTAATGCTAACACGCTAACCGCCATTTTGAATAGGGCAACTGGCTAAATAATTTTTTTAATCAGCAGATTTGACCATTTGAACCGGTTAAGCTCAGAAAAAGATTGTGCTATAAAGTCAGATAAGAAATATATTTTTTCTCAGCAAAGAAAATATTGTTTTTACCGTGTTTTCATGGAAAGTCCTTATCCCGGAGTCACGTGACGCGCTTGACAAGATGGCTGCCTAGGAGAGCTGCGAACCTTCCCTGATACCCCTCTTCTGCTTATAAATTACACAAGGAGCCGAATATTCAACATCTTATACCGGACAATACCTCTGTTCTGTGGGCAACATGTCTAAAGCGACCAGAAGTGCAGTAAAACCGAGCGTTGCTGGTGGAAGCGGTAAAGGTAGCGAGGTGGCTAATGCTAACCAGGCGAGCCTAGCTCATGAGGAAGCTAACCGGGCCTTTACCTCTGAAACAACGAGTGGGGCAGCGTCGGGTGTACCCAGCGAGGTGGCTGTGGAGCTGGCTAAACTCTCGGCTCTTATCCTAGAAAAGTCTGAAAGCCATGACAAGAAGCTTGAAGAAATACGAAGAACAACGAACGCAACTGAGAAGAAAATGGCGGACATCGCTAGCCGGATTTCTGAAGTTGAGGACCGGCTGTGTTTTTTGGAGGATGCACACCAGAAGCAAGAGGCTAATCCCCTAGCTTCCAGCGCCGAAGTGGAGATACTGAGGGAGAAGATTGATGACATGGAAAACAGAGAACGTAGGAATAATTTGCGTTTTCTGGGTTTTGCTGAATCCTGTGAAGGAAGTGACATCGTGGCATTTCTAAAAGCAACTCTACCATCACTTCTCAACCTGGATTTTCCCGGAGGATTGGATATAGAGAGGGCGCACAGACTGGGTCCATCGCTTGAAGGTAAGGGCAATCGGCCCTCCCGTCCGAGACCTATTATTGCTCGATTTGGGAAATTTCAAGACCGACGCATCACTAAAGCAGCTCGTGAAGTGGGGAATCTAACTTGGGGAGAGAATCGGGTTATGGTGTTTCCTGATTACTCAAAGCTTCTCAACGACAAACGCAGGAAATTTGATGACTGCAAAAAACTATTACATGAGAAACGTGTTCGCTTTTCTCTTAACTATCCAGCTGTGCTTATTGTGATAACATCGCAAGGGCGTGTGCGCTTCGAGGACCATAAGGCAGCCCTGGCATATATTAGTTCAATGGACACGTAATCCAGACTGTGAACACACACATGATGGCAAGATTTACATTTTGGAATATATGGTCGCTTAATATTGGGAACTCATCTTTCTGATGGAAAGTTTGGATTTACTTTGGACTCATGCGAATCTGACTGAAGACATTATGGGTGAAGTATACATTTTCTCCTTTTTTGTTTTTGAAGTTTGAGCTCTGATAGATACTGAGTATTATTAATTTATTTGCATTTAATTTTTGATCTACGTTGGTGGTTGATCCTTACTCAAATATATGTGTTAAGGATTAGCTGCAGCAAGGCCGAGCTCCATTTATGATTATCTGGTGTTCTTGAATGTTAAGCTATCTGGTGTTCTTGAATGTTAAGCTCCTTTTTTTTTTTTATGGATGTGAGTTCAAAGTTGTTTTGCATAATATTCTGCTTAATTGCATATTCTCCATCCATGTTGTTTAAGGAGGGGTGGGGAAGGTGGTGAGCTCTGGGTGGCATAGGTTAAGTGCATGATTGCGGACCAAAGTAAGGGTTGGTTACCCAAGTATAATTTAGTTAGAAATATTCTGAAGGTTCTTATTGACTTGGGAGTCGCTGGGTGGGGGGTTATGTGTGGTTTTTGGGATTGGTGTGTTTTTTATTTTTATTTTTTGCTCTGCCCTAGGATGTTTATATTGAGAATATGTTTACAATATATCTTGCTTTACATACATCGAGAAGATTTCATTCAGTAGTAATAATTTAAGTCTGATGAGCTGGAATGTCAAAGGGTTAAACAATGTTGTAAAGAAAAGGAAAATATTGTCCTTTATCAAAGCTAAGAAATGCCATATTGTATTTATTCAGGAGACACATCTCTCCCTGCTGGAATCTAATAGACTGGGTGCAGGCTGGGTTGGCTTTGTGGGTGCTAGCTGTGGCAACAGTAAAAGCAGAGGGGTTGCCACACTCATTGATAAACATCTACAGTTTAAATGCTTGAAGCAGAGTAAAGATACAGAAGGAAGGATGTTTTTGATGTTGTGCGAAATCCAAGGGAAAAAATTTATTTTGGCAAATGTTTATGCACCTAATGTTGATGACCCTTCTTTTTTTGGACAACTGGAGAAGAAAATAATGGATTTAGGGAATTATCCTGTTATTGCAGCGGGAGACTTTAATGAGGTGATGGACATGACGCTAGACAGAAGCGCTGTGATATCGCGCACCCCAAAAACACATACTGCACTTAAAGGTTTATGCGAAGCCAGTGGTCTTGTTGATGTTTGGCGGTTACAAAATCCTTCTGGAAGGAATTATACTTTTTACTCTTCTCCTCATCAATCTTTTTCAAGAATTGATTTTTTTCTAGTTACCCAATCATTAATGACAGCGGTTACCTCTACTAACATCGGGAACATAGTACTTTCAGATCATAGTCCTATCTATCTCTACATGACTGCGGTCAGTACTATTGTGAGAAGTCCTAGATGGAGGTTAAATTCTAGTCTCCTACTGGATGAAGCTTTTAAAGATTCCCTCAAATCACAAATTAAATTTTACATCGACACTAATGTTCCATCAGCTCCATCTGCCGGAGTGGCGTGGGAGGCACTGAAGGCTTACTTAAGGGGTTATATCATTCAGCAAGCTTCATTTAAAAAAAAAGAAAAGAAAATTAAATTAGTTGATTTAGAAAGAGAAATTGAGATCATAGAGTCTGATTTCAAAAGGAACCCTTCCCCAGTAAATTTAAACAAACTTACAAAATTGAAGTATGAATATAATATAATTATGTCAGAAAAAGCTGAATTTAGTTTATTTCGCGCCAGGCAAAAATATTTTGAAGAAGGAGATAAGGCGGGTAGGCTATTGGCTAGGTATATTAAGCAGAGAGAAGCCATGAGCTCCATCTCAGCTGTTAGGGATGGAAATGGTCAGCTGGTCTCAGACCCCCATGAAATAAATGTCGTATTTAGTGATTACTATAAGAATCTTTATAGCTCTGAATCATCAGCCTCATCAGAAAGTATCAATAAATTTCTGTCTGACTTAAATCTACCCAGAATAAAAAAGGATCAACTTGTAGGTCTTGACCGTCCCATTACTACTGAAGAAATAGTGGGGGTAATAAAACACCTACCTTCAAATAAGGCCCCCGGGCTAGATGGTTTCACGTCAGAATTCTATAAAGCATTTCCACAAGAATTAGCCCCCCTACTTTTAAATGCATATAATGAGTCATTTAACAAGAAAACGTTACCACCTACACTTTCAGAGGCTCTTATCACTCTCATTCTGAAAAAAGATAAGGAACCCTCAGAATGCAAGAATTATCGACCTATAAGTTTAACATCATATGATAGTAAAATATTATCAAAAATTTTAGCTAATCGATTAGACCGAGTTCTTACCACATTAGTGCATCCTGATCAGGTTGGTTTCATACGCTCTCGCTCCTCGGCGGATAACATTAGAAGGCTTATTGACATTATGTGGGAAGTACGGGATAGCCGGATGCCTATGGCTGCTCTATCATTAGATGCAGAAAAGGCATTCGACAGAGTTGAATGGCAATATCTATTTTCAACTTTGGAATGGTTTGGCTTTAGTAATAATTTCATAAACTGGATTCGACTTATATATGCTCAGCCAGTGGCATCCGTTCTTACAAACGGAATAATTGGCCCATCATTTAAACTGAAAAGAGGTACCAGACAGGGTGACCCCCTGTCCCCCTTACTATTTGCGTTAGCCCTGGAACCATTGGCAGTTGCTATTCGAAAAGAAGTTAACCTTCCGGGCATTTCTATAGGACATAATTGTCATAAGCTTATGTTGTATGCCGATGATATTCTTCTCTATGTGTCAGATCCGGCGAATTCTATCCCAACTTTGCTCTCTCTAATTAATGTATTTTCGGACATTTCAGGCTATAAGGTCAATTGGACAAAATCCGAGGCCCTCCCACTTACTGCATTCTGCCCTAAGAATGCATTTCCATCAGACATGTTTTCATGGCCCAAAAAAGGTTTAAAATACCTTGGAATAATTTTTCCACCCCAGCTTAATAATATTATTAAGATTAATCTTGAACCTTTGCTAGACAGAATGAGAGTTGACATAGAGCGCTGGAGTCAATTATATCTTTCCATGTGGGGAAAAGTAAATGTTATTAAAATGATTTGCACTCCCAAGTTTAACTACTTATTACAGGCTCTCCCGGTACATGTCCCTATGATATATTTTAAACAGTTTGACAAGCTCTGTAACTTATTTCTTTGGAATAAAAAAAAGCCAAGATTGAACTTACGAAAGTTACAAACACCTGCAGACAGGGGAGGTCTAGGAATGCCTAACTTACTAAGCTATTACTATGCTTTTTCTCTTAGACACTTGGCTCATTGGTTTTTACCAGAGCCATATAAAGTGAGAGTTCCGACACTCTTTGAACTTGCTGACAGGCGGTCAATCGTTCCAAACAACGGCTATGGAAACCTTGTGGAGCTGCGCCCTCTGGCGGCGAAGGAGCGCTACTGCAGGCAGTCAGACTGTAAAAACAGAGCCATGGAACAAATCGCCCCCTCCATGACCCACGTGACTTCCGCATTCCATTCTTACAACGGAACTCTATGGAAGTGTCGCAACTCTCACTTTATATGGCTCTGGTTTTTACCCCCTGAAAGAGCTCCACCCTGGTACACTCTCGAGACAGTAGTGTGTCAACCACTGACACTGCCTAGCAGTTTATCAACTAACCTTTCTCCTCAGAATCAGTTGCATCCGGTTTTGTCTCATATGAAATGGCTGTGGAAAAAGATGTCTAAAATTTTTAAATTCGACCCACATCTTCATAAATCTGCAAGCGTCTGGTATAATCCTAAACTTTGCATAGGTAAAAATCCTTTCTTCTGGAAATCTTGGTATCAGAAGGGATTTCTGAAATAGGTGACTTGTATAGGAATGGTTCATTAAAATCCTTTGAAACACCGGTGGTGGAATTTAAAGTATCCAGAGAAGACTTTTGGAAATATTTACAATTACGACATTTATTGGTGAAAACTTTTGGTTCATCCACTTATACTCCTGCAACATGTACTACATTGGACGAGATTAAAAAGGTGTTTGGTAAAGGGCATGAAGTATCTGCTTATTATAAAATGTTGTTGACAACCTTGGACTGTAATATCACCAAGAAATGCTGGGAAACAGATCTGAACCTCAATTTTACTGATGAGGAATGGAATTTGATTATTAGGAATGGCAAAAAAATGTCAAGGGAACTAAGAACAAGACTGGTGCAATTTAAGATTTTACATAAAATATACTGGACACCATATAGATTGTACAGGGCTGGCTTGTCGAATACCCCAGCGTGTTGGAAATGTCAGAAGGATAAGGGCACATTAGTGCATGTGCTTTGGGAGTGTCCAAATATTCAAGAGTACTGGTCATTAATTCATGAAGTTTTGGAGAGGATAGTTGGCCAGAATTTACCCTTTTGCAGGAAGCTATATATTCTTGGGGATTCATCATCACTGGTCCACTTGCCCTCCTCCATTTCGCAATGGGTACAGACAGCTATTATGCTGGGGAGGAAGTTGCTGGTGGGAGAGTGGAAAAGTTCATCTATACCTTCGTTAATTCATTGGTATAGATCCCTGGGCAAACTTGCTGCATTAGAAAGATTATCTTATAGATTGGTGAATAGAGTTGAGGAATACAACAAAAAGTGGTCCCATTATCTGTTGTATGTGGGTTAAATGACATCTCCAGCTTATCTTTAGTTTGCAGATAAAATTACACTGTAAATATATTATTACTTAAAGGTTTCTGGGGTTAGGGCTATTTGATTTAATGTATATATGTAACTTTATGGTTATTGGTAGAGTGTGTTATTGTGATTTTTATTTTATTTTTTATTTATTTGTTTTTTCTATTATTTTTTCTATTAAATAATTTCATTATTGTGTTGACACATGCTATGAGATTCCAGAAAAATTACTATTTACTAATGTTTGTTATATAAGACTGGAATTGTTGTATAATTTTCGTTATGGAAAATCAATAAAAATTTGAATCATAAAAAAAAGAGGACATTTGATTGATGAAAATTTCAATATTTGTTACTGTTTAAAATGAAACGGCAACATTCCATCATTTTCATTTGTTTACCATGAGTAAAAAAATAGTTTAACTTAGTTGGTTGCTTTTTCCTTCAGAGGGGTGAAAATGACATTTGGCAAACATCTGAGCTTTTCAAGCTTCATGACACATGCAGCCATTTCAGCAACCAAAAGGGAAAAACATTCATTGTTGCATTTGTATGTATTTTTTTCCCCTTTGACATAAGGGATGCACTCTTCTAAGCTCTTATAGTTCTGACTAAAAATGCTGTTTATTGGAGGTAATATGAATGGTGGAGGAGCTGTGTTCATGCTGTGGACTGTTCACGAGTGATACAGACTGAAAGAGAACATCACAAGTCCCTGAGCTGGGATGGCTGTCAGCCAGCGATCCCCAAAGCTCGCTCTGAGGCCTGTTGGCAACAAAAAGTTTCCACCTGCAATGTCACAAAAGGCATGTTGCTTACACAGTGAGACAAGCAGAAAGGGGGGTAACTGATCACATTTGCTATCTGTTGGTGGTCGTCCTTCACATTTCGAGTCCTCTTTCTTTGTTCTTTCTCTTTTTTAAAGCGTATCAAGACTAAAACAGAAAGCAGGTGAGGTAGGGTCAGTCCTCTCAATTCCAATTGCCCACAAGGCTTAACACGTCTGTCAGAACCTGCCAAGGATGGTTGAAATAAAGGATGTTTCCATGACAACAGTTTTGCCACTCTGCTGCTTGCGTGTGTTGTGTGGGGGAGGCAGAGGCGACACCTTGCTTTCCGCCATCCGGGTCTTTTTCTCACCTTGCTGCAGGGGAGAAAATCTTCCTTTAGGACACTTAAATGGTCTGATGGAGGTCTTTTACCAAACATGGCTGATGCTGGAACAGAAAATAAATCAACCCTTCTGAGTTTTGCATTGCTTTGTGTGTTGCTTAATGGACTTTTTGAACAGCTTTGTCTTTGCTGCTTTAAACCAAAGGGGAAAAGAAAAGGCATGGTATAAATCATGGCCCCTTGTTATCCAGGTTTCACAGAACAACAAACAACAACCTGCTCAACAAGCTTGACTGAGCTTTTCCCTTCATGATGACAAGCCGGAAAGTTTCTGAAAGAAAGAAGAATAAAAAATGAAAGAAGAAAATTAATATAAAAAAAACAACAGTAGCACCTTTGTGCTTGGCTAAACTAAGAGAAATATTGTTAAAAATAATAATAAATATAGTCAAAGTCAAAGTCAAAGTCAACTTTATTGTCAGAACTGCAATATGTACAGGACATATACAGGATTGAAATTGCGTTTCTCTCAGTCCCTCGGTGCAACAGTAACCATTTAAACACTAAAACACTGAAACATTTAATAAACATAAGCATAAAATAGTAAAAGTGTAACACTGTCCTGAGTTTTTGCATAGTAGTATAAAAGTATGAAAATTTACACCAACACTAAAACACTAAACATTTAATGAACATAAGCATAAAATGAAATAATAAAAGTGTAATATGTGGTTTTTGCATAGTAGTATAAAAAATGTATAAAAAGTATATATATATATAATGGGTATTGTATTAGAGTAAAAAAAATAGAAATAGTTATTAATTTTGTTCTTTTACTTGAAGAATATTATTGTTGATAATTATGATCGCCCCTTCGTCTGCCTCGGGCCTTGTGGGGGCGGATCTCTGATGCTTCACGGTCGCTACTGAATGTTCTATTTGAGGAACCTTATTCACTTATGCATGCTCACAAGTCAAAGTCAAAGTCAAAGTCAACTTTATTGTCAGAACTGCAATATGTACAGGACATACACAGAATTGAAATTGCGTTTCTCTCAGTCCCTCGGTGCAACAGTAACTATTTAAACATTGAAACACTGAAACATATAATAATAGACATAAGCATAAAATAGTAAAGCTGTAACACTGTCCTGAGTTTTTGCATAGTGGTACAAGAGTATGAAAATTTACACCAACTCTAAAACTAAAACACTAAACATTTAATGAACATAATACTGTCCTGAGTTTTTGCATACTAGTATAGAAAAAGTATAAAAAGTATAACTATAAAATAAACTAAAGGTTCTAGCATTGACATTTGCAAAGTGGCAAAGCAGCAACCACACACAAATGGATGTAAACGTAGATATCATATGCGGAACCTTATTCACTCACAACCACACACAAATGGATGCAGGAATGTATATGTAGATATCATATGCAGATATGTAGATGGGTATGTGACTGAATATGAATGCATATGTATGTATACTGTATATATATTTGTAGGTATGTGTATGTTTATTTATGGAAATCTACTGCAAGGTCATCAATATCATTAGTCTTTATGCATGTGTGTTTCGTTGCCGTGTTCTGTCATGTACTTTGCAGGATTGAAGACGGAGGTTGGGTGTGTTTGCCTTGTGCTCTTTTTGTGGATAATTGTTGTGTTTTGTTGTCTTACTTTCTGTCTTTCCTTTCTCTCTATTAAAAAAAAAAAATAATAATAATAATAATAATAATAAATAAATGTAAGGATATTATACCCTGGTCAGTTTTACTGACGGTACAATATTCTAAATGAAAGATTTGAGTAGATCTTATCTGACACAAACTTATCATCAATTTAATTAAACGAGTTCTCTCTTTTCAGGATTTAACCAATAAATTGTGACCAGACGAAATGTAATTCACAGGAAACGTTAAACTTATGTTGGAACAGCAGGACTGCACCATTTATTTAACATAATCAATAAATTACATCAACACGCATAAGGATTGGCTCTGATTAAACTTCATATAACTTAACTGTAGATAGATTCAAACTTAGGACAACAGAACAGCAAAAGAATGACATTTTTTACTTATTCTGCAGGCAGGTTTAACTTAGTTGCTGGCAAATAGTTTAAGGAGAAAAGTTTAAATTGAGGAGGAAGAGAGGAGGAAGGAAGTTTTCATGACTCAGGGAAGGGATGAGATTCAACCAGAATGACACTTTCATGCGACTCTTCGGCTAAACCACAGGTACACTGGTAACATTGACGACTTTTTACCTGGCCAGACGGTCAGTCAAGAACGGAACTTCCTTGATGTCCGAGAGAGAGGTAGTGGCCCAGAGGTTACCGTTCAGCGTCTCCTGCGTCCGCTCTGAATGGCAGGAAAGCGGCAGGTCCTGGTTGGTTTTTCAGAATAAAAGTGTTCTTAGATGGGAACACTTGGAATGGAGCTTATTGCTCTGGAGCGGACTCATAGCCAGCAGTGCTATGAACCCCAACTGACTGACGTGTCATTAGCTTTTAGACAGACGTCACACAGTTCTTAGACGAAGACTCACGTGCTGTGCTAACTAGGCTGCATCGGTTCTGGTGAGGGTCGGAGCTGGGCCTGGAGCTACGTGCTGTGCTAACTAGGCTGCATCGGTTCTGGTGGGGGTCGGAGCTGGGCCTGGAGCCACTGGAGCTGAGTGCGGTGCTGGCTGGACTGCGTCTGATCTAGTGAGTGGACCTCTTCGGATGGTGGATCTGATTGCTGCAGGCTGCTGAAACCGTGAGTTCTGAACTAATAACTGCTAATCTGGGTGCTGCACTGCTGGGCCACACCAATCATCTTTAGGCCTGTGAGCCTCGTGGAATGGCCACGTGGTTCAGTGAATAAACCAAAGTCCTGCTACCAATAGGTCACAAACTCTGTAAGTATGACAAGAGGTAAAGGACCAAAGTCACCAGTCTCTGTAAATATGAAAAATAGAGGACAGAAGTCACCAGACTCGGAGAGAAACAACTCAGAAATGCAAGAATTTAAAGAATCACTCAACTTTATGAGTGGACAAATAGAAAGTTTAACAGCAAAGATGGTTTCCCAGGACAAGCTGGTTAAAGAAATAAGAGAACTGAAAGAGCTGGTAACTAACAAAGACAAGATAATTGCTGATTTAGAACAAAAAATAGAGGATTTAGAACAATTTACAAAGCAAGACAACGTGGTCATCTCAGGACTTGATGTTCATTCACATGAATCTCAGGAAGAACAAGAGACTCTGGATGAACTTGTAGTTAATTTCTTACGGGAAAAGAACATTAACATAAGCCATGAGGACATTTCATTCTGTCACACCCTGCCCAGTAATTCATCAAGATTCAAACCGTCAGTGGTCGTTAAGTTCATTGGCAGGAATACTAAAAACTATGTTATGCAAAATAGAACAAATCTGAGGGGATCAGACGTTTACATAAATGAACATCTTACCAAAAAAAATGGAAAAATTGCAAAAGAAGCAAGGTGGTTAAAAAACAAAGAAAAAAAAATAGCATCAACATGGACTAGAAATGGATACGTCTTTATCAAAGCAAAGGAAGGGTCTCAGCCTAAAATGATAAAAGAGCTGACGGATCTGGATGAATTCAAGAGATGAAAAATTACAAATCAATGAAACAACTCACAATCAAAATGGATAAAATATACGGTGAAATGAACAAATACATTAGAACATGACAACATACGAAGACTCAGAACCTAAAATATATAATGTTGAAAATGTGATTGATGCAAATTTTTTTCCTGTAATAAATGATAGCGAATATTATAATGAAGAGCAGTTTAATGACATCAATATATCAAATGGAGTTCTCTCCATTATTCACTTTAATAGCAGAAGTATAAATGCAAACATATCCAAAATAACAGATTACTTAAAACAATTAAATAGAACTTTTACGATAATAGCGTTGTCAGAGACATGGCTTAATGATGATAACACTAGTAATATTCACATCGAGGGGTATGATTTATATCATATGAACAGAAATAATAAAAGAGGTGGTGGTGTCGCACTATTTGTCAATAATGAAATAAAATGTAAATTAAATAATGAAATGTCAATAATAGTTGATAATATTATGGAAATGATAACAATAGAAATTATAAACAAAAACGATAAAAACATAATAATAAGTTGTGTATATAGATCACCAGGAGCAAATATAGAAATATTCACGGATAAAATCTTGGAACTAATGGAGAAAAGTTTTAATAAAAATATTTTCTTGTGTGGAGACTTTAACATTGATATGGGAAATAAAACAGATTCAAATAACATAAGCACATTTATAAACTCAATGTACAGTTTAAATATGTATCCATTGATATCAAAGCCAACAAGAATTACAACTCATAGTGCCACAATAATTGATAATATTTTCACAAATATAACAAATGGGGATGTAATTGGTGGTATCTTAACGACCGACTTAAGTGATCATTTACCAGTTTTCACAATCTTTAAAAATGATCAAAAAATCACAAAAGCAGACACAACGAAGAAAAAAATCATAAACACATCAAAAAAAGTTTTGGAAAAATTGAAAGAGGATCTGGATAAACAAGACTGGAATGATGTGTATGTTGATGATGCGAACAGGGCATATGATGAGTTTATGAATATCTTGGAAACCCTGTATGAAAAGAATTGTGTGCAAACAAATTACACAAAGAGAAATACAAATGATCAACCATGGATGACAAAAGGGTTAAGAAATGCATGTAAAAAAAAGAATTATTTGTATTCATGTTTCTTGAAATTGCGAAGTCAGAGCGCAGAAGAAAAATATAAAAAGTATAAAAATAAATTAGTAGGGATTATAAGGAAACATAAGAAAGAATATTATAGTAAATTATTAGATAAAACTAATGGTGATATGAAAGCAACATGGCGAGTAATGAATGGTGTACTGAAGAATCATAAAGCAAAAACTGGTATTTCAAAATATTTTGTAAAAGACAACGATGAAGTTCATGATGAAAATGAAATTGTAAATGGATTTAATCAATATTTCGTGAATGTTGGATCAAGCCTTGCAGCTAAGATACCAAAAGTAGATAAAAATATGATCCACTCAATTACAGGTTGTGCAAATAGTATTTTCCTAAATGGAACTAACAAAGAGGAAATAATGAATGTAGTAAAACATCTTACAGACAAGAGATCGAAAGACTGGGTGGACATGGATATGATGTTTGTAAAGGACATAATGAGCCATGTTATTGAGCCGTTCACATACATATGTAACTTATCATTTTCAACAGGAATTTTTCCAGATAATATGAAAGTAGCTAAGGTCGTTCCTCTTTTTAAAAATGGTGATAAATGTGTATTCAACAATTATAGACCTATATCCTTGTTACCACAGTTTTCAAAAATTCTTGAAAAACTATTTGTAAACAGACTAGACCAATTTATAGATAAACAAAATATTCTAAGCAGCAGTCAGTATGGGTTTAGATCAAAAAACTCTACATCAATGGCTCTCATGGAATTAATGGAACAAATAACTACTGCTGTCGATCAAAAACAACACTGTATCAGTATCTTTGTTGATTTAAAAAAAGCATTCGATACTATTGATCACACAATTCTCCTTGAAAAACTGAACAAATATGGTATTAGAGGACCAGCATTACAGTGGGTATCTAGCTACTTAAAAAATAGGAAACAATTTGTACAAATAAATGATGTAAGATCTGACCTCTGTAATATCACATGTGGAGTTCCCCAAGGCTCTGTACTTGGACCAAAGCTTTTTATTTTATATGTGAATGACTTGGTAAATGTGTCAGGACTCCTTAAATGTGTACTTTTCGCAGATGATACCACTTTTTTCTGTTCAGGTGAAGATATAGAACAAATGTTAGAATTGATAAAAACAGAATTTATAAAGATACAAACTTGGTTTAAAATAAATAAATTATCATTAAATCTAGAGAAAACTAATTACATGATATTCGGTAATAGAAAGAAAACTGTTGATGTTCCACTCAAAATTGAGGATGTTGAGATTTGTAGAGTGAGTGAGGTGAAGTTTTTGGGTGTTATCATTGATGACAAACTGACATGGAAACAACACATAAATTCTGTAAGAATAAAAATAGCTAAATCGATAGCAGTACTGTACAAAGTCAGAGACCTATTGAATGATAAGGCTCTGTATTTGTTGTATAACACAATCATTGTTCCACACTTAATCTATTGTATTGATGTTTGGGGGAATGCGTGTAAAACAATCACAAAGCCTATTTTTGTATTACAGAAAAGAGCTGTAAGAATTATCACTAGAAAGCATTACCGTCATCCATCAAGTACATTATTTTATCAACTAAAATTACTGAAGTTCCATGATTTGGTAGACTATAATATTTTATCAGTTATGTATAGAGCTCAAAATAATACATTACCTTTAAATATCCAAATGCACTTTGTTAAAAGACAAAGTTGTTATAATCTTAAGGGAACAGAGTTGTTTGTAAAACCACAATTCAGAACCAGTTTGAAGGGACGTTCTACCTCAATTCAGGGAATTAGATTATGGAATGGCTTGGAGAATGTAGTTAAAAATGCCAAGTCAGTGTTTACATTTAAAAAAATGATCAAAACAAATATGTTAAAAAAATATATGTGAAATAACGTAATGTGTATTGCATTAGTTAGAAAATTAGAAAGTGTTAGTCAGTTTGTACTGTATTAGTATTAGTTAGAAAACTAGAAAGAGTTAATCATTTTGTACTGTATTAGTATTAGTTAGAAAATTAGAAAGAGTTAGTCATTTTGTACTGTTGGTTGAAGAATATTATTGTTTAACCTGATTGTTGGAAAAAGTTGGTTGAAGATTATTATTGTTTACATGGTTTGACTACTGTTGTTTAATCTGATTGTTGGAGATAAGGGGCAGATATAATAAGATTTATTCTTCTTTCTGCCACCTTTCATTTTTTTACATTTTGTACACTATCATTATGAGATTGCCTTGTATTGTTTCTTTTGTAAAAAAATGAACAAATTTAATAAACATAAACATAAACATAAACATCCTAGTCTCGTCCGCAGACTCAAGGAAAACAGGAAGTCAGAGCTCTTTTAAGGCTAACTTGACCTAGAAAGACGTAGCTCTCTCTGATTGGTCTGTGTGAGCCATGAGCCACTGAGAGCAACAGAGTGGAGGCATAAGTTAGGTTAAAATGTCAGAAAGATAAGAAGTTTAGTTTTAAGACGCCAGTATACATGATAAAAGCTGATTAAAACTGTCTTAACTTCATTAACAACACTGTTGATCTGTTGGTTTGATTACGACAAACGTCATTACAGCATCACATATGAAACCTACTATGATAATAGCAAAAACAGACATCATTAACCTTGATTATTTAAGGACAAAAACGAAATGTCTCTTGTTGTCCTGTTTTCAAACTAAATGAAAAAGATAAAGTGTTCCTTTTATCTTCTCATGCAAGTTCGAGAGGAGAAATCCTTCATGTACCACATTTTGAGGAAATGTCCAGTTTGAATTAAATAGTCCTTGACTATCAAACATTAAATGCACTAATGATTGTACAAATAACACGTTATTCATTGATGACATTTGAATTAACACAAATTAAAAGAAGTCTCTGGATGACTTAATTTATGATGTTTGATTCAAATTAAAGTAATAAAAGTATTATTGTCCCTTCAGGAATAACTCCCAAAAAGTTCATTACTGAGAACGATCAGAGACGTGCTTCAAACTCAAGGTTGTATCACTACATAAATAAATAAATAAATAAATAAATAATTCATATCGGTGTGAGAGGATGGCTGTAAGGTGAGAAGGGAGGCCATCTATATAAGGAAAGAAAGAAAGAAAAAAGAAAAAAAAGAAGAATATTATTGTTTGAACTGATTGTTTGAAAAAAGGGGCAGATATAATATTATTGTTTATTATTTCTGCTACCTTTCATTTTATATTTTGTATGTTATCATTCATGGGATTGTTTTGTATTGTATTTTGAAAATGAACAAATTTTATAAATAAATACAATAAAAATAAATCAATAAATCTATATGCCAGTTACTGCAAAAAAACTGTTCAAATAACTTGCATCCCCTTCCCTTTCCCATCTATTATAGATTATATTTGTAGAATCTTCTGGATATTACTATGCACAAATAGCATAATAAAGTATTTTGGGACTATACTTATTAAATTGTTACTCCTGTCAGAGTTCAGTTGTATTTTTCAAATTGCGTTTGCTCAATCAACAAGTAGTAATAATTGTTTAAAACATTGCATTTTCTTTTATGCAGTGATAAATGTGGTTGGTTTCAAATGTTATGCATAATTCTACGTTGCTTTTTCTAAAGCGTTACATAATCATACCAATTTTAAACTTTGGTCGTTAACATTTACAAAGTGTTTCAGTAATTTGTAACACAACTCTTAATGAGTTCACTACATCTAAACAACAAAGCTCTGTCTGTTGTGAGTGTCACAGTCTTTAAGCCTGATGTGACATGTTTGAGTCAGAGTTTCTTTATCATTGTTCCACCACACGTGGTACATGTGGTGGAACAAACGTATGTACACAGTGTCCCAGTTACATCCACCAATAAAATGTAAAAGAAAAACAGTAATAAGATCTAAGATATGCACTGAGAAAAAGCACGTTTGAGCACATGTGGTGACAGGAAGTGCATCCAACGTGAAACAAAATGCCTAATCATTTTTTATTAAGTTTACTCGCCATTTGCTTCTAAGTTCTAACCCTGAGTTTACCACACTGAAATGTGCTTGAAATAAAACATTATCTTATGGATTATTTAAATTACATGTTTTAACAACAAGTTATATGTGTAGTACAGTCTTGTTCTTACTGTGGTTTTGATGACTGTTATTTTTTTCGAGTTCGGCTCAAAGCTCGTTGGTGGTCAGTCATAAAGTTCTTCATTCTTCTCCGACACGTTACTGTATTGTCCTGCTGTCTCAGCTCGTTAACAGAAAACATCTGTTGTTTTCTGCAGCAGTGTTAAAAACACCAAATGTCTCTCTAGTTAAGAAAGTTCATGCTCAATAATCCAGGTATCAAATCCGATAATTCTCAATCAGGTCATCTGGACAGTTTCTCTCTAGTTATTTTGCTTTTTCCCTAAATGTTTTGGTTTCCAGATTTTTCAAGTTCTGGTACTGTTAAAAAAACTGCTTATTTATTAGCAATGTGAGGTTTTATCCCACCCTATTTGCAGTCTGGTGAACTTCCAACCAGATTTTTGGAGACAACAAGCTCGCACACTGCAGGTCTGCATGTGAGTGCACTTGACGCAGGATCCCAGAAATATGTAAACAACATCAAGCTGATGTGAAGACGGAGACGCACATGAATCTTTGATGACAGCCTGAAAACTAATTTGTTCCTCTCGTTTCTGGTATGAGGCTCTCCTAGCGCAGGTATTTCTGTCCTGTATGTGATTTTCACCACTTTAAACCAATTTATTTTTAATACCACTGGAAGATTGGTTGAAGGGGAAAAAATAGCACATGCATTTAGATGATATCCTCACAGGCAAAAAGAGTGCTCAGTAACATAATTACATTGTTTTTCATTAGTACCCATTTTCAGGTTATTTGCTGATTTTTTGCTGTGGTTTTAACTTGTGTTGAAATAATGATTGATCATAAAATAGTCATGTGTGAAAATACGTAATTATTAAATGCTCATGTTTTATATAAGCTAAGGAAGGATTTGGTAATGTAATGTTTGCCCACCCAACTAAAACCATAATCTGCTGCCACTAATGAAGATAATTAAATATTTCTGTCCATTTTGCATATTTTTTCCTTACGAGAACATTTTTGGGGTGTTCCAAATCAATTTAAGTAGAAAAATATCAAGAGTAAATTTGAAAAACGTTATTTCAACATCAGGATTTATTTGTTTGTTTATTTATTTGATAGGGACATACACACATCGACATAGACAAACTGAGTAAAACAGCAGTCCCATGTTTGCATCATAGTGCAATAGCAACAGCTAATTTAAGTAAGTAAGTAAGTAAGTAAACTTTATTTATATAGCACCTTTCACAGATATAAAATCACAAAGTGCTTTACAAAAGAAATACACATAATAAAATCATACTAAAATTATACTAAAATTATACACTCTTAAAACATGCTATACAAAAAGGTTACACATGATAAACTCTAAAACCAATAAGTACAATTAACCATAAGCCTGTTTAAAAAGATAAGTCTTAAGACTTCTCTTAAATGCATCAGTCGACTCAGAGCCGCGCATTGTTAGAGGGAGAGCGTTCCAGAGCCTCGGTGCCACCACCTGAAATGCTCTATCACCACGGGTTTTAAAATGGGTTCTAGGGACCGACAGCAGTAGCTGATTAGAAGACCTCAGATTTCTAGATTGACAAAGAGGCTTCAAAAGATTGAAAACATATTTGGGAGTCTCACCATGGAGTGCTTTAAAAGTTAAAACCAAAATTTTAAAATGAACCCTAAAATATATCGGAAGCCAGTGGAGAGAGTACAGAACAGGAGTAATATGATCCGTTCTGCGGGTTCCAGTCAAAAGTCTGGCTGCAGCGTTCTGAACAGACTGAAGAGAAGCCATGGTGGATTTACTTATCCCTACTAAAAGGCCGTTACAATAATCCAACCGAGAAGAAATAAAAGCATGGACAACCATTTCTAATTCTGTCTTAGATAAAATAGCTCGCAACTTTGAAATGTTCCTTAAATGATAAAAACAGTTGCGAACTAACAGTTTACAATGACTGTCCATTGACAGAGAGCTGTCAAAGAGAACACCCAGATATCTAAGGTTGTTTTTGTTCGAAGGATTTAAGAACCCAAGATGCTTCCTTATTTCCAAGATTTTATCATCTGGAGCAACGATAAGTGTTTCAGTCTTAGCAGCATTTAACTGCAAGTGGTTGTCATTAAGCCAAATTTTAATGTCAGATAGGCAGTTACTGAGTTCGGTCAATTTGTAAAATTCAGACAATCGAAAAGAACAGTAGATTTGAATATCGTCTGCATAGACATGGTATGAGACGTTACTGTAGCGATCGAAAATAAAACTCAATGGGCGAATGTACAGTAAAAATAAGAGTGGGCCCAAAACTGAACCCTGGGGCACCCCATAGGACAGCTCAGAAACATTAGAGTGAACATTGTTCATAAAAACAGTAAAAGACCTATCAGACAAATAAGACTTAAACCAGTTTAAAACAGTGCCAGAAATACCAAACAGAGCTCTCAATCTGTTGATAAGAACAGTGTGATCCACAGTATCAAAAGCTGAAGACAGATCCAGGGCAACAAACACAGTGTAATGTCCAGAATCAGCTGCCATCAACACATCACTGGACACTTTTAATAATGCTGTTTCTGTGGAATGCAGTCTACGAAAGCCTGATTGGAAATTGTCCATAAGTTCATTTTCCTCCATAAAAAAGTTCAATTGTTGTGCTACAACCTTCTCAAGGATCTTTGACATGAATGGAAGTTTAGAGATAGGTCTGTAGTTTTCAGGCAGAGAGGAATCCAGGTTAGGCTTTTTTAGCAGAGGACAAACTGCAGCAGTCTTAAAGCATTTAGGTACAGATCCAGAACATAGGGATAAATTTATCAAGCTGACTACACTTGGACCAATACAATTAAAAATATCTTTAAAAAGAGATGTTGGTACTATATCCAGTGGACTCGAAGACAAATTCATTTGTTTCAAAAGATCATTGATATCATTAATGGTTACTGTACTAAAAGAGGACCATGTATTTGAAGTCAAAGGTCGAGGGTCCAGGTGGTTAGAAAGTGATGGAGAGATACTAGCTCTAATATTTGCAACTTTGTCCGAAAATTTTTTTAAAAACAGATTACAATCAGCATGTGTAAAAGCACTTTGAAATGAGCACAATGGAGAAACAATGTTCTTAATAGTGTCAAATAAGATTTTTGAATTTCTTCCTGTTGATTTGATGAGATCAGCAAAATAATTTAATCTTGCATTTTTGATCATCTCATTTAACGAACTAATTAAGTCTTTAAGGTGAAGCCTGTGAACCAACAGATCAGTACGTTTCCATAAACGTTCAGTTTTCCTGCATTCTCTCCTCAATGTCATGATTTCCTTGTTAATCCAAGGAGAGCTTGTACGATGAACAGTGTTCTGCTTTAATGGTGCAACTAAATTCAAAATGTCGTTGCAGTAAATGTTAAAGCCAGAAACTGCTAAGTCCACATCCAAAGAATTACAAACTAAGGTGGAGGGATCAAAATGAGAGATAAAAGTTTCAGCTGTGTGCTCAGTTATGATCCTTCTTTGGATCAAACGGCTAGGAGGAGCAGGGTCAGGGCTGAAGGACACATTAAAATATATGCAACTATGATCACTGAATAATATGTCCTTCACACGAACATGATCAACATTGAGGCCAAAAGAAAAAACAAGATCTAAAATATGGCCTTTGCAATGTGTGGGAGAATTGACATGTTGAATAAAGTGGAAAGACTCAGTGATAGAAATGAGGTCAGCAGCTGCCTTACAAGAATCATCATCTACGTGCAAATTAAAATCACCCAAAATTATAATTTTCTCCAGCTTGATGATAGTAGACAGCAGCTCAGTAAATTCAGATAAAAACTCTCCGGCCGCGCCGGGAGGCCTGTACACCAAAATACAATAAAACAATTTAAAAGAGCCAACTTTAATTATCTGAAGCTCAAAAGTAGAAAAAGGTGATTGTTTTACCAGTCTGCAGGGGAAAGTGTCTTTAAACATGGTCGCTAGTCCACCTCCTCTGCGCCCTTCTCTGGGAGTTGCAAGCACCGAACAGTTTCCTGGACAGAGCTCCCGCAGGTGAACAAAATCCAAACTTTGTTGCCATGTTTCAGTTAAAAACATGAAATGGAGCGATTCCTTAGTAAACAGTTCGTTCACAGCAAATGATTTGTTACTGATGGAGCGAACGTTGAGGAGGGCCATGCGCAAACATGAGGGATTATCCACTCTCGCATCCAAATCCAGCGGCACACAGATTAAGTTGCTCTTGTCAGCGAAGCGATTATGGCGAAAAAACCTCCTTTGGTGAACAGGTAGAACTCCATTCATGCAAGGTGAGTCAAATACCGATGATGGGTCATTGCAGGACCCGACAAATTCAGCTCCCCGCGACGTGTCCGACGCCCAGTTGGATTGCATAATCCGCAGGCATCGTGATGAAACCCATTCACCAGCCACAGATCTGTGTGATCTTCTTAAACGAGCCTTGACTCCAGCTCTAGATCCCCTCTTTCGTTTCTTGCTTCTGGCGTATTGCAGCACGCACTCAGGTGAGCAGCAAACAAACGGAGGTGGACCACTCCCTCTGGAACTGCTCCAGCTGTTACAACAGCGCAGCGACTCCTTGATCGCCAGCAGCGCATCTCGGTCGTAAACACGAACAGCAAACGTGACACAGTTACTAATAAAAACTAAATAGACTAAAAATAAAAGCAAAAGATGGCTAAAACTGATAAATCGGGTAGCACTGGCGAAGCCACACAAAGGCGCCATCTTGCCACACAGGTGCTGTCACACAGGTGCTGTCACACAGGTGCTGTCACACAGGTGCTGTCACACAGGTGCTGTCACACAGGTGCTGTCACACAGGTGCTGTCACACAGGTGCTGTCACACAGGTGCTGTCACACAGGTGCTGTCACACAGGTGCTGTCACACAGGTGCTGTCACACAGGTGCTGTCACACAGGTGCTTTGCAGCACTTGGTGCTTTGCAGCACTTGTCCCTAGATGGGCTTTTGAACAAAGTGCAATGAAATGTATAGACTTTGACTGTTTTATGTGCTGCTTTTGATTAAAGTTTCATCACCTCATATCAGTCCATCAAGGTTCAATTTTTTTTAACATCACATGTGGTACATGAGGTTGAACAAAATTACAGTATGTACTCAGGGTCCCAGTTACACCCAACAATTGCAAAAGTATAAAGTGTAAAAAGAAAAAGTACATGAGGATCTAAGATACCCATTCATTCATCCTTTATTTAGACAGATAAATCACAATGAGCCTTGAAGACTCATTTACAAGTGAGACCTGTTTAGACGGACACAAAGTAATGAAAGTGACATGTATAGGATTTGGAGGCAAAACAATCCTATCAAACTCACTCCTTTGCCGAGGAGAGAGAGCCTGATATTGAAAACACATCCTGCACATAATGATGTAGACATTCTGCAGGGGAGGGAGATGACAGGATCAGCCATGTGTCAAGGACATTCCAGATGATAAGAATGGTACAATCAGTCAGTTCCCTCTGGTGAGCTCCGTAAACACCCTAATGCTGAGGTCGACATGGAACAGTAACAGAGAGAATCCAAGAGTCCTGAAATGAAGACACAATGTTTATTCAATCGGGTCCCTCTAATGGGTCTGCAGACTTCCTCGGTGGGAGGGGAGGGGGAAGAGCATTGATTTACAGGACCTGCAGGTGAATTTAAATATCCATACATTACCTTCCGCTTGTTCCAAAGTCGGGTCGCAGGGGAAGGAGCTTGAGCAAGGAAGCCCAGACATCTTTCCACACCCACCTCTTCCTGCTCTTCAGGGAGGATTCCAACGCGTTCCCAGGCCAACCGAGAGAAAGTCTCTCCAGGGTGTCCTGGGTCTTCCTCGGAGTCTCCTCCCAGTCGGACATGTCCAAAGCACCTCCCTAGAGAGGTGTCCAGGGGGCATCCTTACCAGATGCCCAAACCACCTCAACTGGCTCCTCTCGATGTGGAGGAGCAGCGGTTCTACTCTGAATCTCTCCCGGATAACCGAACATCTCACCCTATCTCTAAGGGAGAGTCCAGCTACCCTGCGGAGGAAACTAATTTCACCTGCCTGTATCAGCAATCTCATTCTTTCAGTCACTACCCAGAGCTTGTGGCCATAGGTGAGGGTAGGAACTTAGACCGACCAGTAAACAGAGAGTTTTGCCTTATAGTTCAGCTCACTCTTCACCACAATGGACCGGTACAGAGCCCGCAATACTGCAGATGCTGCACCAATCCATTTGTCAATCTCACGCTCCATTCTTCCCTCACTTGTGAACCCAAGATACTTGAACTCCGCCACTTGAGGCAGAAACTCACCCTCGACCTGAAGAGAGCAATCCACCCTTTTCCAGTTGAGGACCATGGCCTCAGATTTGGAGGTGCTGATTCTCATCCCCGCCGCTTCACACCCTGCTGCAAACCACTCCAGTGAGAGCTGAAGGTCACGGCACAATCACACCAACAGGACCACATCATTTGCAAAGAGCAGATATGGAATCCTGAGGCCACCAAACAGGAAACCTTCTGCAAGCTGGCTGCACTGAGAAATTCTGTCCATAAAAGTTATGAACAGGATCAGTGACAATGGGAAGCCCTGGCTGAGTCCAACTACCACATTAAAGGGGTCCGACTTACTGCCGGCAATGTGACCCAAACTCTCGCAGCGCTTGTATAGGGACTGAACTGCCCGTAACAACGAGCCACCAATCCCATACTTACGGAACACCCCCCATAGTATACCCTGAGGAACACGGTTGAATGCCTTCTCCAAATCTACAAAACACATGTACTTTGGAGACAGGATGGGCAAACTCCCATGACCCCTCTAGGATCCTAGTGAGGGTAAAGAGCTGATCCAGTTTTCCACGGCCAGGACGGAACCTACATTGTTCTTCCTGGATCTGAGGTTTGACCAACGATCGGACTCGCTTCTAAAGTATCCCTGAATAGACCTTACCAGGGAGGCTGAGGAGAGTGATGCCCCTATAATTGGAGCACACTCTCCTGTCCCCCTTTTTGAAGAGGGGAACCACCACCCCAGTCTGCCAATCCAGTGGCACTGCCCCCGATGTCCACGCAACGTTGCAAAGCATGTAAACCAAAACAGTCCCACAACGTCCAGAGCCTTAAGGAAATCAGGGTGAATCTCATCCACTCCCGGAGCCCTGCCACCTCCGAGCTTTTTAACTACCTCGGCGACCTCAGTTATAGTTATGGACGGATCAACCCCAAAGTCCCCCGACTAGGTTTCCTCCATGGAAGGTGTGCTAGTGGGATTGAGAAGGTCTGAGAAGTATTCCTTCCTACTCCAAGAAAGCTGGATACTCTGAGCTGCCGTTTGGTGCATAGGTACAGACAACAGTCAGGGCCCGTCCCCCCACCCAAAGACGAAGGGAAGCCACCCTCTCATCTACTGGGGAAAACTCCAACACACAGGCATCAAGTTGGAGGGCTACAAGTAGACCCACACCATTTCGACGCCTCTCACTATGGGTAACTCCAGAGTGGAATAAGGTCCAGCCCCTCTCAAGGAGATCAGTTCCAGAGCCCATGCTGTGCGTTGAGGTGAGCCCAACCAAAGGTGGGCGGATGAACGCTAGGGAGCGCTAAAGCGCTAATCCGCTTACAGTGGACCTAAACTTTTTGTCAGCGTTTTTGTGAATTGACTAACTTTTATAATTCATAAGCGGATTTGTGCTATTTTTATTTAAAATGCAGTACCGCTAATAACTAATTATCTATCAGTAAAAACCAATAAACTTATTTACAAGCTCTTATGCTGCTTGTTTTACCTTTTTCCCCACCGTAAGAGCAGAGAGGAGGGAGGGTTGGAGGGGGGAGGGGGGGCAGAGCGGAGAACAGACTCGGATCTACCATGTAGGTAAATGATGCGTTGCCTGGGGATCCCATCAGCATGGGGCCCCGGCCCCGCTGCGCCCCGGCCAGTCACCTACATTCCTAACATTGATCCTGCTTGTTAATCTACATTTAACATAAAAATAATTATAGTTGCGATGAAAACGATCATTAAATAAGCAATAAAAAAAACGGTCGATTTCTTTATCCCCCTACTAAAAATGGACTATTCCATCTTGACATCTTCCGGGTCATAGTTGAACTCAGGGGCTAATTCTGTGGCTAGCTGGCTGCGCTCGGTGTCTTCATAAATCCGTAAAGAACCCCGCTGTTTCAAGCCAAATTAACGTGGCCGGATGATTTTATTGTGTGTTTTGTGATGACCATTCGACGGTGAGTCGTTATTTTCATGTATTTTAGTTACTTTTCATTAAATCTGTTGACTACCTATAGACGCTAACTCTGTGTCTGCCGGCTGGTTGTGCTGGGTTACTAATGGATAAATCCGTAGAGAACCCCGCTGTTTCAAGCCAAATTAACGTGGCCGGATGATTTTATTGTGTGTTTTGTGTCGACCATTCGACGGCGAGTCGTTAGTTTCATGTATTTTAGTTACTTTTCATTAAATCTGTTGACTACCTATAGACGCTAACTCTGTGTCTGCCGGCTGGTTGTGCTGGGTTACTAATGGATAAATCCGTAGAGAACCCCGCTGTTTCAAGCCAAATTAACGTGGCCGGATGATTTTATTGTGTGTTTTGTGTCGACCATTCGACGGTGAGTCGTTATTTTCATGTATTTTAGTTACTTTTCATTAAATCTGTTGACTACCTATAGACGCTAACTCTGTGTCTGCCGGCTGGTTGTGCTGGGTTACTAATGGATAAATCCGTAGAGAACCCCGCTGTTTCAAGCCAAATTAACGTGGCCGGAGTATTTTATTGTGTGTTTTGTGTCGACCATTCGACGGTGACTCGTTAGTTTCATGTATTTGGGTTACTTTATGTATAAATGCGGTGGCGACACACCCGTGTATTTGAGATTTAAACGTGGTTTTAGGGATTAAAAGATCATTCTATTTTTTGTTAATTTCGTGGCCGAATAGAATATATGTACGTAAAGTATTAAATAAATCCTTTGATTTTTGTAATTTCATCCTTTTAGGATCATTTTTGTTACTTTTCAGTTGGCAGTGTAGTGCAAATATTGATAACGCTGCCGGCTATATATAAATATATATATATATATATATATATATATAATATATATATATATATATATATATATATATATATATATATATATATATATATAATATAATCAATCAATCAATCAAACTTTATTTCAGACACAAAAAAGGTCCATAAAAAATACATAAAAAATCCATAAAAAAATTTAAAATAAAGAAATAAAAGACAGATAATTCACTGAGTCACAAATAAATGATGGCGCCAATGATTCCACAATCTTGAACAAAATCTCACTGCACTAAAAGCAGGATTTACTAGATTTGCAATTATATTATTGCATGACACAGCCAATCTACACATGCATTTATACATAAGATTCCTGAGCACAGCAGCACATGTGGGAACAGCATTATGTACAAACATATGGCTAGCACTGCTCCATCTGGGCACTTTGAGGAGCAGCCTCATGCCATCATTGTATGCCACATAAAGTTTATGCAGGCTACTTTTTTTGTATCTTCGCCACAGATGGGCAGTGTATAGCGAGGTACAAAAAGCTTTAAAAAGAGCTATTTTCACAGAGGATGAACACATACCAAACTTTCTGATCAGAGTATTAGCTTGTGCATATATCATACGATACTGCCTACAGATGTCACGATCATCAGAGAGGTCATCAGATATGCAATGTCCCAAATATTTGATTTCACTGCATATATTGAGGACAGCACCAGATAGAGAGAAGTCAGGGGTTATCAGATGTTTATCTGCCCTACTTCTAGCAATCATAACTTTGCTTTTCTTAGCGTTATACTTGATGTCAAAGTCATAACCATATTGGGAACAGATCCTTAGTAATTGTTGAAAGCCAGCACTATAAGGGCACAAGACTACCAAATCATCTGCATACATTAAGTGATTAATTATGCGATCACCAACTATACAGCCTGTTTTACAACAATTCAAGCGCTTTGATAGTTCATCCATGTAGATGTTAAAAAGGTAAGGGGACAGTATACTTCCCTGCCTTACTCCGTTACCAACATTAAATGAATCAGACATTGTGTTACCCCATTTGACATACATTGATTGATGACCATACCAGTAGACAAGAATTCTGATCAGATATTTGGGTACACCTCTGCGTTCTAATTTGTAAAATAGTTTTTCATGATTCACACGATCAAATGCTTTAGAGGCATCAATAAAACACATAAATACCGTAGTGTTGTGAAAATTATACAAATCCAAAATCTCCTTTAGTGCAAAAATACACATGTCTGTGCCATGTTTAGGTTTAAAACCAAACTGATTATCAGAGGTCAGGACAAACTCTTCCAGCCTATTTAATAGGATTCTTTCTAAAACTTTCGACAGACTACTAGATAGAGCTATGGGTCGGTAATTTTCCAGGGAGCTGATCTTACCCGCTTTGTCTTTGATAATGGGTACGAGTATGACGGATAACATTGAATCAGGTAACAGGCCGTGTACTAGAAAGCCAGTGAAACACATAGAAAGTAAAGGATAAAGTTTCTTACTTGCATTTTTCAGATGTTCAGAGGAAATATTATCCATCCCACAAGCCTTGTTGTCTTTCAGTGCCACTATTGCATTATATATTTCTTGTGGGGATACAGTTACATTCTCATTACTGTGAATGCCTCCCACAGCAAAAGTGTCACTTTTGATACAATTAAACAGTGCACTATAGTGCTCCCGCCATAACTGAGTAATTTCTTTTACATCACTAACATCATTAATAGTAGTAGGTAGTGACGTTTTGCAGTTATTTAATTTTTTTATTTCTTTCCAGAAGTCCTTAGTATTATTATTTCCCAACTTTCTAGCAAGAGAGTCAGATCTCATAGTATTTTCATTTTTCTTTATGAATCTTAAAGCATATTTAAAATTAGCATTTGCTTGTTTTTTGTATTCAAACAAGGGGCCATGTGTCTGTTTACCCGAGTCAACCCACGCTTTAAAAGCCCTTCTGGACTCTGCATAAAGCTCTCTCACATAGTCGTTCCAGCCGGGCTTGGTGTTATGTGAGCTGGTTGAACTGGTTTTACGCAGAGGCTTGCTTGAAGCAAGGAGGGAATTCACAATATTCTCATACAAAGTACATAGCTCTATACCATGTTGGGGATCCCTACAGTTCATATCATGGCATGAAATTGCTCCCCTTGGTAAGTATATATTGCTAAGCATGTTGTTCGTACAATAACAGTAATCTGATATATTTTTTTCAGTCATGTTATCCCATGCTATTTTTTCTATATTTGTCTTATAGTCTGCAGGCAAAACAGAAGGTATGCAATTCATGTTTATACACAGGGAAAATGGTATATGATCACTGGTAGCAAATTCATAGTTGACACGAATGTCCTGGATGGAGTCATGAGCATCCACTGTACATATACAATGATCGAGCCACGAGGTCGTATGCCATGCATCACTAATGTAGGTGTAACTGCTGTTAGGCAAATGCACCTTACTAGAGAGAATTAATCCATTGTCATTACAGAATTGCGTTAAATGATTAGCAAATGTAGAATGACTATCTGCTACATCTGCATTTAAATCTCCCACAACAAAAAAGCACGTACACTCATTATCTTGCATAAAAGACATAATAAAAGACACTATTAAGAAAT
>JBBPBX010026666.1:0-28891 GCA_038048925.1 Garcialebias charrua | reverse complement strand
TCCTTCTTGGGGTCTTGGGCTTTGATCGCCCCTTTGTCTGCCTCGGGCCTTGGGGGGGATCTCTGATGCTTCACGGTCGCTATTGAATGTTCTATTCGAGGAACCTTATTCACTTATGCATGCTTACAACCACACACAAATGGGTGCAGGGATGTATATGTAGATATCATATGCAGATATGTAGATGGGTATGTGACTGAATATTAATTTATATGTATGTATTGTATACTGTATATATATTTGTAAGTATGGGTATGGATATTTCATGAATGTTATTAGTCTTTATGCATGTGTTGTTATGTTCTGTCATGTACTTTGCAGGATTGCAGACGGAGGTTGGGTTTGCCATGTGCTTTTTTGTGGATAATTGTTGTTTTGTTATCTTGCTTTCTGTCTTTCTTTTCTCTATATATAAAAAAGAAAAGAAGAAGAAAAAAAAAGAAAATGACAAAGTCTTCACTGCTCCCATGAGACAAACACCCATCTGGAATAATCCTGACATACAGCAAGAAAATAATATGTTGAATTTCCCAGGTTGGAGAGTTAAGGGAATTGAACGTTTGGAACACATATTTGATGGTATATACTTTATTCTATTTAATGAATTAATAATACAATATGACATTGACAATAAATACTTCTTAGAATATCAACAAATTAACTATATTGTAAAAATAAAATTAAGCTTAATAAAACATTATTAGAAACACCAATATGTGTGTTAGAGTTTATTAATCTTAAACAACCCGAATTATTATCTAAAATATACAAGAAATTGTCTAGAATCGTTGACTCTATAACACTACCTATTGCAAAATGGGAGACAGATTTATCAATCAACTTTGACCAAAACACCTGGTCTCAAATATGTTTAAAAACATTTAAAATGACTAGAATCTCCAATTTACAATTAATACAGTATAAAGTTCTCAATAGTGTACATTATATAGGTCAGCGAATGTTTAAGATGGGATTTACATCATCTAACAACTGTTCACAGTGCACAGGAAATATACCTGATGATTATATCCACGCATTCTGTTTTTGTCCACCTGTTCAGAGGTTCTGGGTCCAGGTCTGTGAAGATTTGTCTAAATGTCTGAAATGTAATATTCCACTCTCTCTGTCTGTTTGCTTATTGGCTATCTTTGAAGATGTTACACTAGAAAAAATATATCCCGCATGATTTTCACTGCCTTATGCATCGCAAAGAAAACCATACTCCTGAATTGGAAAAATAAAAATAATCTTAGCCTTAATCACTATAAAAATCCTCTGTTAGATCATATTAGTCTTGAAACAGCATCTGCCGACACATCAGATCAATCTCTCTGGCATTCTTTGATCGGCTCCGTTACATGGTGAGGGTGGGGGTCTTGGTTCTGGCCTTGTGGGGCATTGGGACTGGTGTGGGGGGGTTTCAGGGTTTGGGACGCCGGGGGGTTGTCTGGGGCTGGGCTGTTGGGGATGCCTGGGCATGGGGGCCCTGCTTTCGCCCTGGGGAGGACCTGGGTAGTTCTGGGGGATACCTGTCGGTGGCTGCATGCAGGCCCTCGGGTGGTCGGTGGCTGCAGTCATGGGTCACCGGTCAGTGGCCTGGCTGTGCTGGGGTGGGTTCAGGGTGGGCGCTTGAGACTTGGGGTTCTGAGGGCATGTCATTCCTGAGCTTGGGCCTGGTGGGGTCAGGGATCTTGGGCTCTGGCGAGCGGGTGTCCGGGCTTTGGGCTGGCTTGTGCTCTTGTGCCCGGCTATTTTTATTTTTTTCTATTATGAATACGTTAATTGTTGTATTTCATATTATAAAATGAATAAACAAACAAACAAACAACTCCTTTTCTACTTTGGTCCAAATTATTCCTGCAGGTGGCGGTAAAACAACAGCTGCTAATGAAACTCACGAAGAAGAAATCCGCTCTGAAGTTTTTTTTTTCATTCAACCTTTATTTAGTCAGGTAAATCTTTTGAACCTCATGGGCTCATTTACGAAAGCGACCTGCTAAAACTAAAGAACAATGAACAGCAATGGTAGAATTTCCTTAAACAATAAACAATCAAAGTTGTTGGAGTAAACAAAGCAAAAAACAGAAAAGAGAAAACGTTGCGTTTGATTGCGGTTCTGTTGTGTCTCTGGTCTGTTTTGTATTGGTTAACTGGACCCGAGTTGGGACTCGGTTGGACTCTGGGTTCGTGTCCTCTGGACCCATTTTGTCTCAGAGTTTCAGCGGAGCTAAATAATGGAAGCTAACAAGGTGAGCTTCCCCCTCTTTTTGGTAAAAGTTCTTCCTCGGGTTGCCTGTGCAGCTGTTTTCTCCTTGTGACACCGGCTTCATGCGCGTGCGGCTCTGTTGCTCTCGAGTTTAACAACGTAAAGCATGTGTCGCAAACCCGCGCGTGCGTCAAACAAAGCAGCGCCGTCATCTCGCAAAACCACATATGAAGCTTCTTTGCGACAGTTATTTTTTTATTCTTATTTATCACGATAGAGACGATAGAAGGAAAGTAGCACGATAGACACGTTTCTATCGTCCCCACGATATATAATAATAATAATAATGAATTCAATTTATAACGCACTTTTCATTAATGAAAATCTCAAAGTGCTACAAGGAGCAACAGAATTAAATGACAATAAAACAGACAATAAAACAAATAATAAAACATTTAAAATCAATAACAATATCAGCTAAGATCAAAAGTAGAATCATGAGGAGGTAGAGTATGCTCGGTCGAAAAGAAAGGTCTTCAAGTCGCTCTTAAAGTCAACCACAGACTGTGGGGCTCTTAGACAGTCAGGAAGAGAGTTCCACAGGCGGGGGGCAGCCACACTGAAAGCCCGGTCTCCCATGGTCCTTAATTTGGTTCTCGGAATGTGAAGGAGATTGCTGTTCTGTGACCGCAGCGAACGGGTGGATGAGTATGGAATAAGAATATCCTTCAGATAATCTGGTGAAGTTCCGTGTAAGCATTGATGTGTAATGAGAGCAGTTTTGTACTGAATTCTGTAGGCGACAGGAAGCCAATGAAGGTTATGGAGAATGGGCGTAATATGTTCAAATTTACGAACTCTCAACAAGATCCTTGCTGCACTGTTTTGAATATATTGAAGTTTCTGAAGGTTTTTGCCAGGGATTCCAATAAACAGGGAGTTGCAGTAGTCGAGCCTGGAGGAGACAAAAGCATGGACGAGCTTCTCAGCATCGGAAAAAGTTAGGGATGGGCGAAGTCTGGAGATGTTTCGAAGATGGAAGAAGCAAGTTTTAAACAGATGCTTAATGTGATTCTCAAATGTAAGATTGGAGTCCATTTTTATTCCAAGATTAGTAACAGAGGTGGAGAGGGGGATGTCTTGTCCAGAAAAGGAAAGTCTTGTTCAGGGTTTATGCAGGAATGATGAAGTTAATTTCAATACCTTTTCAAGACTTTTTCAAGACCTTCCAAAATAAATTCAAGACCTTATCGTCACTTCGTTTTATTAAGCAACAAATGTTTGATTTACAAAACTGCTGTTGTTTTCAATTAAATCCGTGAATCTCAAACCTACAACAGAACTGAGATACAGTGGAAAGAAAAAAGTTCAAAAGAAACTGAACTACGACTAGGTTTAAGAAAATATAGCTTTGGTTACAACAAGACTCGTAGCTATTTTAAAGTAACTTGGTTGAACAATGGAGAATAAGAAATAAACACAGTAATCATTACATGTGCCTCAGTGCAGTTTATGACTCTAAATTTGTGGGAAGCTTTCCGAATCCTCTGCGGAGAGGAAAACAAATATTAATCATACATACTTTTTGCTGTCAAATTATTTAAAGCTAAAATAACAGCAACAAAAAAAATAATACCTCATCAAATCGCTTTCAAGACTTTTTAATACTTTTCAAGACCCTTAATTTTCCCAAAATTGATTTATCAACTTTTAATAACTTTCAAGACCCCGCGGACACCCTGCTTGTTATAGGAGATGTTTGTACCTGGTGAGGGGTGCCAATCAGTATGGCCTCAGTCTTGGAGCAGTTTAATTGAAGAAAGTTCTGATTCATCCATGCCCTAATTGCCTCCAGGCAGGCAGAGAGGGCAGTGAGTGAAGATGGAGATGACAAGGTGGAAGATGAGGATGCTCCAGTCCTGATGTAAAGCTGTGTATCGTCGGCATAACAGTGAAAAGAAATGTTGAACTGATTAATAATTTGACCTAAAGGCAGCATGTAAAGGGAAAACAGCAGGGGCCCCAGAACCGACCCCTGAGGGACACCACAGGAGACACAAACTGTCTGGGACGTGGCGTTGCCAAGACTAACACATTCCAGCCTATTGGAGAGGAAAGATTTGAACCAGTCCAGGACTGTGTCGCAGAGACCGACCTCCACATGAAGACGGTGGAGGAGGATATTATGGTCCACAGTGTCGAAGGCTGCAGTGAGGTCAAGGAGGACAAGGATGGAGGGAGAGCCAGTGTCAGCAGCCAAGAGGACATCATTGGTAACCCTCAGCAATGCAGTCTCTGTACTGTGAGCTGCCCTAAATCCAGACTGGAACTTCTCATACAGGGAGTGTTGTTGTAGGTGGTCCTGCAGCTGAGCAGCAACAGCTTTTTCCAGCACTTTAGACAGAAAAGGGAGGTGTGAAATTGGGCGGTAATTAGAAAAAATGTCGGGATCCAAATTAGATTTTTTCAGAAGAGGCCTAATGATGGCGGTTTTTAGAGGCAGTGGAACATGACCAGATTGTAGAGACTGATTTATTATTTGAGTGATAAGTGGGCCTATTGCAGAATGATTGGTTTTTATGAGAGAAGAGGGGAAAGGATCCAGGGCGCAGGATGAAGGCTTCATTTTCTTGATGATGGCCTCCACCTCACTCTGAACAACTTCGTCAAAGCTGTTTAGGGTCCCAGAATGCAGACGGGTGGGTGGCACACTGAGAACGGGGAGGTTGTGGAGCTGAGATCTGATAGTGTCAACTTTGGTTTTAAAAGATGAAAGAAACAGGTCACATTTTTGAGCAGAGTCCTCAAGAGTTTGCTTAATGGGATTAAGCAGACGAGTGATTGTGGAGAAGAGCTGTTTGGAGTTTCCAGGGCAGGTGTTGATGATGTTAGAATAATATTTGGAGCGTGCTTCTTTAAGAGAATAGGCGTATGCTTTTTGATGTTCTTTATATGCCTGCTTATGCACAGACAGACCAGATGATTTTACACGTCTCTCAATAGCACGGCCAGTTGCCTTCATCTTGCGCAGCTCATCAGTGTACCAAGGAGCTGAGCGCGAGAAAGACACCAGTCTTGTCTTTAAGGGGGCGTGTAGGTCCAGGAGCTCCCGAAGAGATTGGTTGTAGTAATCCACAGAGTCATCTGCAGAAGGATGATTGACAGCGGTCAGGGTGTGAAGATCAGCAGACAGAACATCAGGGGAAATGTTTTTAAGGTCACGGAACTGGATGGGTCGTTTTGGATTTGAAGCAGGCGAAGATGAAGGCACTTCCAGGGAGATGACCCTGTGGTCTGAGACACCCAGGTCATATACAGATAAGTTATTGATGAGTACAGTGTCTGTAATCACCAAATCCAGAGTATGCCCCCTGCTGTGCGTAGGGGCGTCAACATGTTGAGTGAGATTAAGAGAGTCCAGAAGAGACTTAAAATCTGTTGCCAGAGGTGAAGAAGAATTGTCCACGTGGATATTCAAGTCGCCAAGAAAAATAGTCTTCACAGGGGAGGTGCAGAAAAAAGTGAGAAGGTCATGCATCTCTGAGTTAAATGAAACATGCGGTTTGGGAGGTCTATAAATTAATATAACATTCATCAGGAGTGGGGCTTTGAAGCTGAAAGCCAGACATTCAAAAGAGGAAAAGTCCTGAGAAGACAGATGAGACAATTTTAAATTACTGCGATAAATTACAGCCAGACCACCACCGCGGCCAGTGCTGCGGGCTCTCTGCAGATAACTGTATCCAGAGGGACAAGCTTCATTCAGAGAACTGAACACGTTTGGTTGGTGCCACGTCTCTGTAAGACACATGAGGTCCAAGTCCTTCTCCAGAATGTGATCATGAATTAAACATGACTTGTTGGATAGTGACTGCACATTGAAAAGTTCTAATTTAATACCAGTTGGAATAGGAGCTTTTTGAACCGGTTTAAGCAGACTGAAGTCCACTCCACGTTTTCCTCGCCACTTCGTGCGCAGAGGACTACAAAGGCCTACAGACGCAGCGTTCTGATGACGCCATCGAGGTGCGACACGTCTCTCAGTCCAGACAGCACTAATCGAATCAGAGTTCGCTTGAGAAAAAACAGTTTTCTTTCGAGAGCTTCTATGGATGTAACGAGGTCTACGCAGAAGTCCCAGTTGTTTGATGGTGGAAATAGAAGGAGGAATGGAGCAGTTGTTAAGTTCAAACAACTGCGAAGCGGAATACGTCAACATCCACGAGCCGGAGGAGGCTAACACAGAGCTAGCCGCTAGCAGCAGGCCCACGGCTCCGAGAAAGATATACAAGAAGCAGAGAGATGTAACTCGAACGAGCATTACCTTGAAGGAGTACAGGAGAGAGTCCAGAACAGTCCAGAGGACACAGGAAGTTGAGAGAGGCAGCAGGTAAGCGAACAATAAGTGCAGCTACGTGATACTCGAAGCTAAATTCGTGTTGAAGCTAGCGGGAGCTAGCAGCCCCTACTAATATTAAAATTCCGGTTAGACTAGTAAAGTTTACTATCTAATGACTCCAGCAAACAAGTCAAATCTTGGCTTCGCCACGATCTCCCATCCTGAGCAAGCACAATGGCATCAGTGGAAAGGAAAAACTCCCTTTTAGAAGGAAGAAACCTTTAGCAGACCCAGGCTCAGGACAAGCGGTCATCTGCTTTGACCGGCAACTTATAATGTTTGCAGATCCACAACGCAGTCAGAAAAGACAGTTGCTCTAAAACTAACTAATTAAAACACAAAACTTAATCACAGAAAGGTAGAAAGGTTCAAAGAAAGGTAGAAATGTCCACACAGGTGCTGTACACAGGCTTGCGCCTGCCGCACTCTGCGTTCAAGAAAGGTAGAAAAGTTCAAAGAAAGGTAGAAATGTCCGCGTCCGCTTGTACAGGTGCTGTACACAGGCTTACGCCTGTCGCACTCTGCAGTCGAGAAAGGTAGAAATGTCCAACAAGGCTCGGTGAAAAAAACAGCAGAAAGTAATAAAAAAGGTTTCAAAAAGCAAAAAGTACGAGGAGCAGCGGCAGCCAAGGTGTGCCCGCGTCCACTTCCTCCACAGGTGCTCAGTCACTGACAGGTGCTCAGTCACTGACAGGTGCTCAGTCACTGACAGGTGCTCAGTCACTGACAGGTGCTCAGTCACTGACAGGTGCTCAGTAAGTCCAAGGTCCAATTTATATATCGTCATATCGCACAGCCCTACTATAAACTATACAGTTCTGCTGCTTTCCAAATACATCAGTCATCAAGAAGAAATATTAAGGCAATTAGTACAAAATAGACTAGGATTAACAACTTTACGATTAAAATTGACACAAGATTGTAATCTGGTGTTTCACCAGCACTTCTCATCCTTCATGTACTCCAAGGACAACTTCACAGTGTGACTGTTCTTGTCTCAAGCTTTGTACCTATATATAAATGTGTGTGTGTGTGTGTGTGTGTGTGTGTGTGTGTNCATCATTGCATTCAGTTTTTATTCTCAATTTGTTTAGTGTCCCAACTTTTTTGGAATCCGGTTTGGACAAATTATATTCATCACATCAGTCGAAACAACAAAAGTAAAACATCTACAGCGAAACATTTCTGCCAGAATAAACATAAACTGCAAAACTGACAGCAGATTAAAAGTTTATAAAATAGTGTTCATGTGAACCGCTTAGAAATCTTTGAGGCAGAACACTGTCTTCGGTCTTGGCCCAGCTCGGACTACTAGCTCATCAGTTTGGTCAGAATGCAACGTTATTTCTTCAAAGAGCCTTCTACAACAGGTAAGATATTAACCGCTCCACTCAATCTTTCCACAGAACCCCACTTACACAGATCTGAACTATCCCTTATTGTTTGAATGTTTTGTCAAGTGTCTGAATTTGGGTGTCCACATACAATTCTGGATTAAGCTTGTATATTTTAGCCTCATACAGAAATAAACAAACCTTTCTACGAGGCTTTTATTGCATTGGGTGTAAAGGAAACATTAATTTCAGCATTTGGTTTTTGCAATTAAAAATGTTTTACAAGCTATAAACTATACAGTTCTGCTGCTTTCCAAATACATCAGTCATCAAGAAGAAATATTAAGGCAATTAGTACAAAATAGACTAGGATTAACAACTTTACGATTAAAATTGACACAAGATTGTAATCTGGTGTTTCACCAGCACTTCTCATCCTTCATGTACTCCAAGGACAACTTCACAGTGTGACTGTTCTTGTCTCAAGCTTTGTACCTATATATAAATGTGTGTGTGTGTGTGTGTGTGTGTGTGTAAAGCTCACACCTGTGGTGCGGACAGGAAAGGCAGAGCCTGCTGATACAGGAGCAGAAGCAAGGCGCTGAGGGGAGCTGGCTCGCTCAGATTCGTACGCCGGCTTAGACAGAAACGGGCTTTGAAGACGCCCTGAGCAGACACAGTGACCCCCGAAGCATGCCAACGATGAAGAGAGACAACAGAGAGCAGACAGAATGAGCAGAGCAACAAGCAGGGTTGTGAAGACAGATTTAGGTGTGACTGATTAAAAACTAGACAGTCTGATGGGAAGTTTGTAATCAAAGTTTGAATGGAAGCTGAGAAAGTTCTGCAGTGCTCTGCGACAGATTGTTGCGTTTGAAGCTAAAGTAAACAGGAAGTCCTTGTTTCTGCTGGGACGATACCTGGCTGAGGGCTAGCAGGGGCAGCAGAGGACACGCCCGAGTCAGTGGGGGGTCTCCCCTGCTCTCTCTGTTTGAACATCTCTCTGGGATTCACAGCACGCTGAGAGATGAGGGAGGCAGCCTCCTATAAAAATAATACAAAAACTAAAGATCAGGACAGGGATTCAAGTAGCAGTGAGTGTTATTGAGAAATAGTGTTACTGAAAGAAGACACGAAAGAGAGACAAAAAAAAAACCAAGTGCTCCACTGAGTTTTGAAGAGCTCAGATTTGAGTTGAGAAATATTCATCTGAAGAAGGAAAAGAAACTCCATCAGGTGGTGGAGAGAGGTTTTAGGAAGGGGAACTCACATTGGCTTTTTCCACAGACTCTCCTCTCCTGACTGCTTTCCTCTGGACTGCCTGGTTCTCCTGCTCCTCCCCCTGATGGCGTTCATAAGAACGTTGGCACTACTGACATTTTCTCACTTCCCGACTAAAATGAGTACCGGTACATGTTTGCGGTGGCACTTTTTTTTGTTCTCTCCCAGCAATCAAAATAACTTAAAAGAAGTAAATGCCACATCAGTCAACATCTGTTCTTCGTGTCTCTGTCAGCTGGCCTCACAGCTGGAAGTCATTTAATCAAAGTGTTATTGATGAGTAATGGTACAGAGATGCTCACCCACTGTTGTTTTTCCTGCTCTTTACTTTCTGCTTCTAGCTTCTGCTGGAACTTCCTAAGAAATGCAGGAAAAGCCACGAGTCTTTTAATGAACATTATAAGAAACCGACCTGGGCTTGTTCCTTGATCTTACTTCTGCTGGTCGATTTGAGAAGCCTTCTCCTTGTCTCTTTTCTCCCTCACTGCTGCCTCCTTGGCCTCTCTGTCCTTCCTCTCCTTCTCCAGATGCTGGCGCTCCTCTTCGGCTTTGCGTCGCTCCTCCTGCCGACGTTTCTCTTCTTCTTTCTGAAAGCCCAACAGGGAGGTGAGTTGAGAACTGCTTTGATATTAGATGCCATTAAAAAGGTTGAAGTCACAATGAACGGGGACAAAAGCACCACAGTATCAGTGACAGATGTGAAAATAAACCAAAACTGCACATATTAACTAAAATAGGCTTTTTGATATTTAAAAATACGGTACTTCATTTGTGCTTTATGATGTTCTGATGTTCAGATCTGAGTCTTTTTGATTTCATTAAACATATGCTGACACCATGTCTTGCTCCTATATGAATGTTTTTTCCTTAGAGCCATCAATTGCAAAGTACAAACCATGTAGTGGATAAAATCTCAACGGGTTTGCAAAGCAGAAAGGAAAAAGGTTTGTTTTTGTTAAATAGTTGTGTTTCTGAGCATATTGTGTTAAAACAACTGCCATGTAATTATTTTAGTACTTTCAAATTGTGTGGCTTGTTCTGAGAAGATGAATAAAATTTGACCATCTAAAACAACTCAAACTTTAAACTTATAGTGGTTTCAGGAAATTCTATATATCGTATTTTTCACCATATAAGTCGCACCTTTAGGCATAAATTTGCAGGTCCTGCAACTTATACACCAAAGTGATTACGGTAATATATGTTTTCCCCTCATATTTACAAACCAATTTTTGGCTGAGATCTGACAAGTTCATTCATTCTGACATGGAAAATATTGAACACTACCATTTTCAGCTGTTAGAGGGCCCTTGAGCAATACAGCAAGCCAAGTATCTCATTAATAGGTAAAAGTGGCTATTAATGAGACACTTGGCTTGCCATAGACAACCACCTTTGTCTCGCTCCGGAACTCATGGAGCTGCCTTTTGCTGCGCCGTCCATGCAAAATGCAGCTGATTTGACCATTAAAGTTCATTTATTAAGTAAAAGTTCAACTGAGACACACCTTTACTATAATGTCGAGCAAATAAATAATTGCTTTTAGATGTTAATCTTGTTAAATTCCAAAGAAATGCACAGCGAGTCCTCCCTCTGCGCGCTCCAGCAGCTGCAAATCCATTTTTGAAATGCAGCTGATTTGACCGTCAAAGTGAATTTATTAAGAAAAAGTTCAACTGAGACACACCTTTACTATAATTTCGAGCAAACAAATAATTGTTTTTAAGTGTTAATCTTGTTAAAGTTCTCCCGTACATGCTACCGCAGCCAATCGATTTTTGGCACAACACCGGCCCACGTTTCTGGGTTGTCAGCGGTGGCGCATAATAGATGCGACTTGTACAGCGAAGCTACTTATTTATGTTTCATCCCACTTTACTAGACATTTTTAGACTGACGTGACTTATACGGTGGTGCGACGTGTACGGTAATATAATTTGAATGCCACTAAAGTACATTCAGTTTACAAACTTTGCATCACAAATACGTTTTGATGGAGACAATACAAACAAATGAACAACTATCTGAGGATAAGAAAAGTTGCCACAACTTTCTGAGGATCTGTATTTTGGTGCAGCTCATGCAACACCAACAGAGAAAAATGTCTGGAGTTGAGGTTTACTCAGTGGAAGAACGCAAATTAATTTAAAAACTGCTCTGACCCAAATTCCTGATTCAGTGATTTATAATTTCTCATAGTGACACAATTTCAGACGGATGTTTTTGGGAATGTTTATCTGTACTGTATCTTTAAAGTCCTGTTAGCGTACCTCTGTTTGTGCCCAGAAGTTGTCTTTGTTGGTCTTCCTGATTTCTGACATAGCATTGGTTTTCTGGTACACTGATCCCTGCAGGAAGGAAAAGAAGAAGAAAAAAAACATTTAATTATGAGCGTATCAGCATGAAAGAACAGAAAAACACTGACCTGGCAGCTGAGCTTCTAGAAAACTATAATACTTTTGTTATGGAAATGGCTGATGAGTGTGTTCCTTTTCATTTATTATATAAAATGTTACAATATTCACTAATTTGCTGAAGATTAAATTAACCAAATTATGTCTTGATTCATAAAACAAAGCTTTATAGTAGATAATGACCAAAACTTTTACCCAATTCAGTGCATTTTAATAAGCCTTTTGGTACATGTAAAACAAAACAAAACATTTCTGGCATTTTGTGACTCCAAGTTCATAAAACAGAAGTATTTCCATCCAACAGGGCTCTTTAATGAGCCTAGTTAAACTAGTTTCCACAGCTTTCTTGATGTCAAAGAGAAGCAAAAAGCTGGGCCTACCACAGGACCCTGAGGACCGCTGTCCTGGAAGCGGCTGGAAGTTTCTTTATGAAAGTTGTAGTTCGCTCCCGACGCTTTAGCCACCTTTTGCATGACCACGTCCGGCTCCACATCTTCATCTGCTCTGGCATTAACAGTGACGTGAGCCCCCTACAACACAGAAATCACACACAGAGATCTTTATGTAGACAAACACAAAGAAACAGTTTTCTGTCTCGACTGCAGCAGAAATTTGTGAATATGAGACGCTGAAGATATGACACTTTAACACACACAATATTACGATGTTCTTAGAGAGAGCTGAAAAGTTATCGTTTGAGTTTAAAAGTTTATTGTGACCTTACAAACAACAGATTAAGAAGAAATTACTGTTGGTAATGTAATTGACATCATGCCACCTGTCAATCAATCTAGTAGGCTCGTCAGCAACTGACCAATCAGTGAGCGTAATTTGTCCTGAAGTGAACCTGCAGGAGCTCCGCCCCCTTTTCCTCCAACAACATCTTCAGGGTTTTGCATTTTGAACACTTTGCAGTCAAGAGGGATTTTGTGAAAAATCATCGGTAAAAAATAGTTGAACGTCGTCAGTGGAGGACGTGTAATTCAGACACACGTTACCCCGAACATTTAGAGCAGGGGTCTCAAACTCAATTTACTTTGAGCCTCACCCAGACTCTGCTGGAAAAAAATAAAATTTTGTGGAATCCTTTATGCAGCCCAGCCTCACCCAGACTCGGCAGAGTCTGGGTGAGGCTGGGCTGCATCAGTGTTAATTTTGACAGCTATTTTTAATTTAGTTTTAGTCTTAGTCATGTGACTAAAACATCATTTAGTTTTAGTCATTACTTAGTCATCAGAATTTTTTTTGTTTTAGTCTAATTTTAGTTGACAAATCAATGAAAACATTTAGTCGACTAAATCTACAGTCAATTAAGTCGACTAAGTTATACATAGTAAAAACTTTTCATCAATTCTCTGTAGTTACTAAAACAAAACAATGTTTTAACCATAATATTAATATTAATATGCAACATACAACAACAAATAAAACTTTTTTCAAACATTATTTGTCTAACCTTGCTTTTAACAGTAAAACTACAAGCAGTACTTGAATCCAGTGTTAATTTTGACAGCTATTTTTAATTTAGTTTTAGTCTTAGTCATGTGACTAAAACATCATTTAGTTTTAGTCATTACTTAGTCATCAGAATTTTTTTTGTTTTAGTCTAATTTTAGTCGACAAATCAATGAAAACATTTAGTCGACGAAAATAATTAGTCGACAAAATTAACACTGGGCTGCATAAAGGATTCCACAAAAAACATTTAAAAAATCCTCAATCAACAGTTAATGATTTCTCCAATACATGAACTGTCCTACACACATGAATGGAACATTGAATGAAGATCATGAACAGTTCTTCAGAACATGGCTTCTCCAGCTTCACTCCTTGCTGCCAGACTTGACAACGCTTCCTCTCACATTTGGCTTGAGAGAGGAGGCACTTGAGAGCCTCAGTATGGCTTGAAGATGATCATCAGTAAGTCTTGTTAGACTCTTGTTAAAGTCCTCCTGTGCATGCTCCTGTGGCTGACATTTGGCAGCCCATCGATTTTTGGCACATCACCGGCACACGTTTCCAGGTGGTCAGCGGTGACGTGACTTATATGGCAGTGTGACGTGTACGGCAACAAGCACGGCAATTGTTCAGCCCCATCTATAATCAGTAAAAACTAAACTAACTGTGCACAAAGTGTTTATTAGGTTGTGTGAAGTAAAATTTACACTCGGTGCATATTGAATTTCACTGTGAATTATTGTTGCCCTGTGTTGCTCTGCAGTATGAAACATCCACTACTGTAACTGATTTAAGTTATTAGCACCTTTGAAATGTTTTTTTGTCTTGTTTTCTTTGTCTTAAAGACCGTGTAAAGTGAAATTAAATTTGTGTTTTTATTTTGTCACACGGCATAAATATGTGTTATTAATCACCCATATAAATCTGACTGATTAAAAACATTGATTTCCTTATAAAATTAAGTCTCAAAAATCATGAAAAAACATGATTTTGACTTGCTCTAGAACGCTGGGGGCGTGTCGCACGTGGGCGTGATTTCAGCGCTGTACTGCGCCATGTCCAGCCCCCTTCAGAGCTGAGCTGTGTGGGGAGGCATACGGGGGAAGCAGAGATCACCTGCTCTGTTTTTATCTGAGTTCTGGCTTCCAGCAGCTCCTTTTTCCAAGAGTTACGCTGTTTTTAGTGCACTAACAACTCTGGTTATGTTTTTAAAGTTGAGGACACATAACTCCGCTGTTATAATCAGCGCTATTTTAGAAGATGAGCGGACTCGCGGTCCGAACCGGTCACATCGCATGCGGGGTCTGATCGACACACACACACACACGCGCGCGCGCGCGACTGATCGCCTCTCACTCACACACACACACACGCGCGCGCGCGCGACCCGGTCACATGCATGCGGGGTCTGATGATGATCGCCTCTCACTCTCACACACACACACGCGCGCGCGCGCGCGACCCGGTCACATGCATGCGGGGTCTGATCGCCACACACACACACGCGCGCGCGCGCGGGGGGGGGGGCGGAGGTGCGCGGAGGTGCAGGTGGCATGTGGTCGCTCCAGCAGCACGCCAGTACTGGAGGGAGACGGTCGGTAGCGAGTGAACGGCTCCACCGAAGAACGCATTTATAACGGCTGGAGCTGCAGGGGGTGGGGCTTGTGACCGCGTGACGAAACGCGGTCACATTTAAACCACGCCTAAAAAATCCTGAAAGAGAAATGTGTTTATACACAGTTTGATCTATAACTCCAAAATTAATTGAGCTACAATTTTGAGACTTTTTACTCATTTACAAGATTACAATTACGACATTTATAATGTTTATTGAAGAAAATGTTGAAATTCACTTTACACGGTCTTTAATGTTGGCTGATCAGGTAGAAATGCCTCAGGTAACATCGTGAGCTTCACTACCTCCACCATTATATCTTGTTTGTTTGTTTGTCAGAGGTTAGCTCATCCTGGGTTACATTTCTGCACGGGCAGAGCGAGCATACCGTAAGCGTCATGTTAATTGACAGCATAACTCATTTCACCGTGAGCATTTTACGGGAGCTGAAGGTGAACATTTAAACAGCATCATTTGTCAGCTGCCACATAAATCAGGAAGGTGTAATTGCTTTTAATATTTTGAATTGGTGTGCTCTAACAAGAGTACATTAAGTGAACACAAACTGACGCTAAAACAGATACCGGTATCTGACACACACACAAACGTTGCAAAATAAAGAAGAAAGAAAAAGAAGAAAGTGCTATGTGTTGTTCCCATACCATGATGAAATTAGTTCTCTGTATTTAACCCATCACACCTGAGCTACACCCAGGTGGGGCAGTGGGCAGCTAGGTAAGCACCCGGGGAGCAATTAGGGATTAGATGTTTTGCTCAAGGACACCACGACATGTGGGTATGACTGGGAGTTGAACTGTGACATTCTGGTCCCAAGCCATCTTCCCTACCTCTACATGACCACACCTGCCCCCATAGTAAAAATAAATAAATAAACTTGGCCTTCTCCTGATTAACAGTACTGTTCTTGGTACCCGACTTCTGCAAAACCCTGTTTTGCAGAGAGTGCAGGGGCCTCATGTATCAACCATGCGTGCGCACAAAAACATTGCGCACGTCACTTTCCACGCAAAGTGGCGTATGTATCAAATCTGATATGAACGGGAATATCTGCGCATCCACGTAGAAATCCACGGCTGCTCCCCTGTTGGCGTACGCACGTTTCTGTGGTTATTGTTCCTTTGGCGACACTTACAGGTGATCTGTGAAACCGTGTCCACGATGTGAAAACAATCATAAATCCCACCAAACACACATGATTAACGATTATTACATCCACATGGACGCAATTAGATGAGTGGATATAAAAGCATGCGCCAGATAGTGGCAACAATATTGACAACAATGAGATGTAATTTCTTTAGATAAGAAGTTAACCAAGGTGTATTAACACGCCTACGTTTAGGTCAGTGGGTAAAGCGCTTGCCTTTAGTTCCAAAGGTCGTGAGATCGACTCCCGCATGGTACAACGTTTTTCTTTTTTTTTTCGTTCCAGATTGAAATACACATGAAAACTATTTACAAAACAATAAATCGTCTGCTTCCTTTCATTTCATGTATTGTTCTATTTCTTGTTGTTTCATTCAATAGTTTTCCTGTGGTCTTTAAATCTGGAATGAAAAAAAAAACATTGTACCAAGCGGGAGTCGATCTCACGACCTTTGGGACGAAGGGCGGGCGCGTTCGCCACTAAGCTATACAGGCATGTTAGATCAGCTTGGTCAACTTCTTATTTAAAAGTGGATGGTTTGTTTTGCACTGTGCGTGCCGAATGAAGCCTTTTTCCGTGCTTCTCTGCCTCACTCAGAAGTGATTTCTGTTCACAGTCCGTGAAGTTCCTCTTTTTTCCACGTTCCGACATGGTTTGCAATGGAGCAGAGACGACATTCCTGTCGTGCATGGCATATTTGAATGACTTTGCATATTCATACGGAGGCGTGTCAAGGGCGGAGTCGGCCACTCTCTCATGTGCGCTGAATTCCACGTTGATTGTGTTGTACATAAGGAATGTGCGTGGATTCCGGTGTACGCACAGTTTGATAAATCTGGATTTTTTTGTGCGTGGACACTTTTCTGGATTTGTCCGTACGTTACTTTTCAGTAAGAAATCTACGCAAGTCTTTGTACATGAGGCCCCAGGTCCTCCAATCAGTGCTTGCCTTACAGGTAGTCAACCTGCTGATTGAGTTAAAATGTAATTGTTTAAAATCCTTTGTCTTTATAATGAGTAACATTAGAAATAATAAAGTGCTTCTTAAGCCCCGTTCCTTTTTTTTACCGTCAGAAAATTGGCTATGGAGCTGACGTGATTTGCACAGATTCCCTTCCTTGCATCTTTGACTCCTTCTCCAGTCTAAAAACAGAAAAACAAAGAAAGTTTAAAGTGTGGTCACCACAGAGGAGTAATTAAATGTAGAAAGGCTGACGGCAGCGACTAACCCAGTTAATGAGAACATATTTGGGCAGACCAGAGTTAGGATCCTGGACCCGGCAGAAAGCGTACATAACTTTTCCACTGTTGAGTTCTTCAACCATCTCCTCGAGTCCTCCATCTGATACATAAACAATGTGGAAAAGTTAAATGGCAGCTGTGGTTTGTTGTGTAACCGTGGACAAGTTTTCCCCCGTTTGCAAATGATGGGCTCAAAAAGCAAAGGCAAGCAATTCTTTTGTGCTGACTTTCTGGCTCTGCGTGTCGGTGACAGATTCCCACACACATTTGATATCATGCTGACATATTTAATGAAAATAATATCCACTCAGGTATTCACCTCCTTTTTCTGCCAGGCGGATGTCATTACTGTTTCCCTCATAGGTGAACAAGGCCCTGTAAAAAAACGATGATTAAGGTGGTTAAAGGCAGCACTAAAGACGCATCCCTTCTCACTCAACAAGGGATGTTTTGTAAATTTATTCCAAGCATGCGTGACACTTAATCCCTGTTCACACTAAACTTGATAAAGGAAGTAAAGTGGTATAAACATTTCATTTGTTTAAAAAAATACAGTATGTTGGCAATCTTCACAAGCTGCTTTGCTCCTGTCCAGATAAAATAGTGACTGAACTTTTATGGCTATTAAAACATTAACTAAAGTAACTTTGGCTTCTCCAACCTTATTAAATACTAGAAACGAATACTTGTACCTGAAACGCTTTTATTTGACATAAAGTTAAACTTACTGAAACCGCTATAGGTGAAACATTCTACTCGGACTACACATTTTGCAAAAAGAGACAAGACATGCAAAATATTGTTTTTTTAATAAGCAAATACTGCTGCTATAGTTGTAGCTTTGTCAGATTTAGGAGTTTGAAGGTAAAACTCCTAGTAAATGTAAGAATAAATCCAATTTTTACTGACTTGTTAGACACAAACATCTGAATTCAACTTGTTTTGTCTCTGCAAAATGCCCGGAGGTGATTTTTTTTAACATGAACTGGCATCATATGAATAAAACTCGTGATCTGAGCTCCATGTTTGTGTTAGACAGAATATGACGAATGAGGAGGCTGTTCAGCAGATCTGATAAAAAAACCTTCAACAACAGTAAAAGAGATCCCTTCCCAAGGTGTATCTTTAAATCTTTTTCCTGGTGGAAACCAGTGTTTGCTGATGTAGACCTGAAAGACAGGACGCCTGCAGCGTTCAGTCCTCCAGCTTCCTTTCTGCAAAAGCACCGCACCTCAACAGAAATGAAAACTTGCTCACTCTGAAATAGTCAATGCAAGACCACGTCTTTCCTTCTTCCCTTTTCCTATCAGTACAATTTAAGAACAAATACAGTAAACTACACCAAAATGGTGTTTTAGTTAGCAAATAGGGTGCCTGCTGTGTGAAATAGTTTGTCAGTGAAGACTAAAAAGAGGACTCCCTCATGGTTGCTCCTTTGGATTAATTAATTAAGGTCACAATTAAACACTGAAGCTGCCATCTACATGTACAGGGTTTACACAGGATGCCACAGACATACAGTCTTAAGGAGACACTCCTGTAACAATGGCTAACCTAAAGAGGAAGTGACTGACTTGACTTGCAACATATTTAGTCATGTTTAACCTCTGATGTGCTATCAGGAAGTGGTGTAGCTTTTTTTTTTCCACCCTCATTCCGTTATATCACCCAACAAAAGCTATAAATACACGTGAATCACTTTTAGTTGTGAAGTTACACGAATAGTTGCTAATTAATCATGTTAGCACATCCTCCATCTGGCATGTTTAACACACGAAGGTGAATCATTATTAAAATAAATAGGCTCTCATGACAACAAATATAACTGAAGCTAGCGTTTCCTCGGGAATTAAACCACCCATCGCTGTCAAAGAAAAACGTTAATTTTTACACTATGGTTTAAGTTTATCCAACATTTAAGGTCAACTTACTCTGACGACTGACTCAAAGCTAGTAGCAGACTAGCTAACCAGCCCTCTGTCATGGAGCTAACGCTGGTTTTAAAATGTTGCTACTCACCAGTTTGTGTTGGATTTTTCGTCTACTACTTCTTTATACGCGGCTGTTAATGCAGGGCCATTTTTACTGAGGTTCACAGCCATCGTGTTGTTGAACACAGCTAGCTCTCTGGACTGCGCCCTGCCTACTGAGGATGGAGAGATGTTTTACTTTTAGCTGCGGGACGCCTGCGGCTACGTCTCAGCCGAGGTGTGCTGCATTTCTATTAGCGACACACTCCGGAAGCGCGGATCTTGTGTGCATCCTCTATAGCTGATCATTTTAATGTAAACCAATAGACGCTTGTGTTCAATAACTTAAAAGCACGAGTTCATCTCTTGAAAGAGTGAGTCGCGCTTTAATTTCTCGTTCTTGTTTATGCCCAATATCTTCGTGGGCACCGCTCATACGTCGCATACAAGTGGATGTATCAAACGCACCCTTGAGTCAAACTTCAACAGGTAATCAGCGGCGCTCTGAATAATATCAGCCCCCTGGGCATGAACTTTTTAAAGCCCCCCCAGTTATTAAAGAGTAACTTACCTCAAATGTTACTTTTTTTAGCTGATAAACTCCCTAGAATGTGTCTAAAATGTTGTATAGCACTATGTCTGTGTTAGAACAAGCGTTCAATACAAAAACAACTGGACTTTATTTTTCATTCATTCATTCAACCTTTATTTATACAGGCTATCCTCGTTGAGCCACGGGGACTCATTTACAAGAGGAACCTGTCTCACTCACACCCAGGGTCAATTTTTAGAGTTACCAATCAACCTAACATGCATGTTTTTGGACTGTGGGAGGAAACCGGAGCACCCGGAGAAAACCCACGCATGCACGGAGAGAACATGTTACAGAAAACGTTTCACCCTTTATCCAAAGGGCTTTTTCAATTCAAAGGAGCAGCCTGTGTGACAGTGAGGTTATATACAGGCTGACATGCCATGCACCAACCTATGTAAATTGGAAGCTGAGATAACGACCACACATACCTGAGATAACATACCCATCCTATGTAAATTGACGAATCAACACATCACACCTTAAAGGAGAAATGAAATGAAATCTCAAAAAATCGATATAACAAGAATTTCATTTAGTAAACAACACACATAAACATACTTTGTATATTTTTTTCAAGTCAGTAGCTTAAAGAAATAATGTAGTTTTTTACGTTTTTCCTGTGAAATTCCGAAGTCTGGAGGTCAGGAAGGAAATGACGCATATTTAAAGGAAATGACGCATATTTGTCCTCCACGCTACTTTCTAAATAGAAACTGAAGCTACAAACCCATCATTACTGTCCTTCTGTCATTTAAAATGGAAGTAGAAGATTTTTTTGAATTTGAAGAAATGCAGGAACACCTAGTGTGGGTAATGGATTTACAACCATATCAGTTTGAACCTGAACCGACAGCTGGATCTCAGAAGTCTGACGAGTCCAATGACAGAGTTGGCTACGTGGAATGGTAAGAATAAAAATTATAGCAAATATGTGTCTGAGCTGAACTTTTCCTTAATAAATGAACGTACTGTAATTGTGAAATGAGCTGGATTTAAAAATTTGTTTAGCTACGTCTGATGAAACAAAACGTGCACGCGCAGCACCAGACATGCAGTAGCAGCGAACAGACCTGGATGTACCGGTATTTTAATTTTAGCAGGATAAACACCTAAAAAATATATATTTGTTAGCTGACTTTTTTTAAAGAGTGTGTCTCAGTTTAATTTTTGTTAATAAATGATTACAAAGCAGCTTATTTTAGCACGTAAATAACACCGAGCGCGCACCCGTACACAGCATTTCCGCTTTTCATCGCAAGCTGACTTTCATTAAAATTTAACTACAGAAACGCCTAAAAAAATATTTATTGGCTGACTTTTTTTTAAGAGTAATTTTTGTTAATAAATGATTACATATCAGCTTATTTTAGCACGTAAATAACACGAAGTGCACACCCATAGAGCATTTCCGCTTTTCAGCACGAGCTGAATTTAATTAAAATTTAACTACAGAAATGCCTAAAAAAACATTTGTTAGCTGACTTTTTTTAGTGTGTCTCAGTTAAATTTTTGTTAATAAATTATTACAAATCAGCTTATTTTAGCACGTAAATAACACGAAGCGTGCACCCATAGAGCATTTCCGCTGTTCAGCACGAGCTGAATTTCATAAAAATTTAAGAAACGCCTAAAAAAAATTGTTAGCTGACTTTTTTTAAGTGTGTCTCAGTTTAATTTTTGTTAATAAATGATTACAAATCAGCTTATTTTAGCACGTAAATAACACCGAGCGCGCACCCGTACTTATCTCTGGAACTGCTCATTTTAGGAGGATTGGTTACATAAGTATCAAATTTGTTTTTTACAAATCAGTAATGTAAAAAAGGTGTTGAGGTAATTATGACCAAATGTAACTTAATTGTCAGTTTGATGTGATGAAATATTTTTGGTTTACAATATAAATGAAGCTACACAATCCTGTATGAGGGACAACCATGGCCCGACCTACGTCATACCTGGGAGCGAGAGCAGGCGGGGGGAGGGGTGTCAGAAACACCGGATGTGATTTTTCCCACTTTGCAAATGCTAAATTTGAGTTAGGATGAATTTTTTGACTTGTGAAAATTTCTCAAAAAGCTTATTTTATGCTTTTCATTAGACTACTAGCTTAAAAACACTTTTCATTTCTCCTTTAACAGTAGGGGGTTTCTTAAGGTCTTTGTTGCTCTAATTCACAGAAGCAGCTACCGGTACTCTGTTCTCAACAGATGTGAACTGTCTGGGAATCAGATTTAAAGCTGCATTACCGGTATATGTCTTTGAAAGTTGGAACCTGAGGCCCCCTCTCGGTTAAGAGAAGGCTTTTCCCTTTTAACATACACAGCTTCTTTCACACCCCTCTCAAACCATCTGTGCTGCCTGTCTGTCCAAAATGTGAACATTCTGGTCTTCAAATGAGTGACCCTTGTCCGTGAGGTGAACAGCTGAGTTTTGTCCAGAAGAGGCTCTCCTGTGTTGGGACATTCGTCTGTGAATCGGCTGTTTAGTTTCCCCAATGTAGAGGTCTGGACAGACCTCGCTGCACTGGACTGCGTAAACTACACCACTCTGTTTGTGTGTAGGTGTTTTGTCCTCAGGATGCACCAGCCTCTGTCTGAGAGTCCTGCTGGCTTTGAAATGTACTGGGATGTTGTGTTTGTTGAAAATCCTTCTGAAATTCTCTGATAGTCCAGCCACATAAGGGATGACAATGTTTTTTCGTCTTTTCTCCTTTTTCTGTTCATTATTGTGTTTTGTCAACTTTCTCGCTGACTTGACAAAAGCCCAGTTAGGATATCCACATGTTTGGAGAGATTTTTTGATGCGTTTCTGTTCCTTTTCCTTCCCTTTTGATTTTATCATGTCCTGGATGACTGAGAATCTTCACCAGCATATGTCTGAGTTAATTTTGATATATTTGTGCGTATTAGTTTAAATCGGCAATATTTGGTCTAAAAACGTGTTTTCACTAATCCTATGGGTTGAACTGTTGTACTACAGCCTAATTTTCTTATTGGTCAAGGGCTGTTCACTCTGACGTGTCTTGTACACTCTGACGTCACAAAAGTGGTTCAAGCAGAGCCAATCCCCAGGAGAGATGAGAAGGTCCGCGCTGCAGTTCATATGGAAGTGGTACATTGCACTCCGGAAAAGAACTGCAACAAAGCATATTATAGTTTTTGGAATGGCACTAGTTATTTGTATATTTTAACTTGTTTATTTTAAGAATACTTTTCACTTCATCAAAATCTATTAGTTGAACTCCAGCGTTCTAAAACTATTTGGTTGTATTTGTTTTCTTATTGTGCGATGGATGAGTGATGCATGAATGCCAAGTTGGGGCAGAGGAGCAGGTTTGGGATCCGGAAGACCCAGGTTCCATCCCCGGTCACGGAATACCTTGTGGTATATATATTTTTTTAAGCCTTTTGTTTTGGATAGATCGGGTGAGAATAGTTTTAGTTTGTTGCTAGAGGGGGTGTGAACGCAGCATACCCCTCCTCCTTGTCTCTTGACACACCCATTTTTATGCATTTTTTGAATCTGGTATGGGGGCATGGGTATGTCTTTGCTGCGTTTTACTTCACCCAGCTTGACCCAGTCAGGTGCTCTACATGTTAATTCGGTAATTATGTAGCACTTTCAACATATTCAACTCAATACCCTGATGCATGCTCAACATATTCAACTCAATAATTCTCCATTTCTCGTTTAACGGCGGTTACGCCTCACTTAAAGATCAAGACCCCAGTCTAGCTTGGTTCTCCAGCCTCACATGGACACAGAAAACAAGTACAGACAGAAATAAACCAAGATGATCTTTATTCTCTTTATAACAAGGTCATCATGTCTTGTTTAGGATCACGATGGCAGATGAAGCACATTTACTCCACATTTTTAGGATGCATGAAGTGCTGGTTCTTCGTTCCATCAAAGCCAAATATATTGGTGCCGTTCAAGCAGGTTTCCATGTCTATTAATGAAATGAACAACCCAATTTGGGGTTACTGTCATGACAGCAAAGTTACACTCAGTGACACATCCTCTATATAAAACGAGGGTTAAGGCTAGAATTTTAGTGAGGTGTTAGGCAGATGAATTGTGACGAAATCCCTGATATCTGGAAATGGCTGAGAAGGTTCTCCAGAGTGTAAAGCATGCCAAGCTGCCTAAATAAACTCTACTGAGCACACCGAACAGGGGACGTTACTGTTGCATCAAACGATCGAGGCTGCGCTCAGCCAGAGCTGGAAGATGTGCAAATATTTCCAATGAAGAAACAATAATGAACGCAGGGTCCAATTTACTGTAATACAACTTAAAAGATAAAAATCTATCAGAGTTGAGGCTAAAGCTCTATATACCCATCATGCAGATTATTCAGTTCAATAATGCCTCATTATTAACATTTTGTTCCCCTCATCTTCTGCAGCTTTTCCCTACACATTGGCATCATCAGCACAGCGAGACGTTACAAAGCACCCCATTTACCTTTTCCTGTAGTCACAATATTAGGTTTGACGTTATGTAATATTACAATCATATTCAATTTGTTACACAAATAAAAGGAGTGATAGTCTAAAACTAAAGTTTTCAAAAATTACACAAGTCACAAATGTGCCACTCAAGACAAAAAATGTTTTACTCAGTGTTAATAATTCCAAAATAAAATCAAAGTTTGCAGACCTGCTAAGTAATGTGAACATAAAATAATGCAAAGTTTCAAATCACTTAGTATTTAAAGCAAGTTAAAACCATCATGGCAAGTTTTATGCTCATGGCTTAAAAATAATATCTGGGTTTTTGCTAAATGTCTGTTCTGTTCAAGTTCTGGTTTTCAGTACAAGACACACCTGAAGGCAAAAGCCATGTCACTACAGGAAGATGACAGCGCGTAAACCTCAACTTTTACGTTTTTAAAATCACGGAGTTCAGGAAAAAGAATAATGAAGACTTACGAGATCAAAACCAACGAGTACTTTCACAGCATGTACTTATACTCAACACGTGGTCTCTTCAGAGAACTACGTTTTTATGTTTTTAAATGAACAGCAATAAAAACTATATTCAAAGAGATGATGTTCGGCCTGGTCGTTTTTCTCACCGTGGATTAATAATGTGGTTGGGTACCTGAGAAACTGCACTGAAGAGATGCACACAGCTACACTTCATGACAAAACGTAGCTGTGTTTAGAGCTACATCAACACAAATAAACGACAGTAGTATTTTGTGCACTACAGATACATGAGTGACTGATGTTTGTTAATAAAGTAAGGAAGGCCAATGACAGCATGTGAGGGGGGAAAAGGAAATAAACGTTCACCAAATGGAGTTTGTCAACCAGTGAGTCCAAACAGCTGCTCTCCAGTATCTTCCAAACTGTCATATTACTGCTTGGATTTCACGTACAGTGGACAATAGAGACGTGCGTTTTGTTTTGTTGAAGCAGTTCACATTGTTTCGGGGTAGAGACAGTTCACGCCAACATATAACCTGCTGGTGATGGCACTGTGCCATTTTGCTTTCATCAGGGAACATGCTGCCCGAATTGCACGCATACTAAAAATGCAACACGGAAAGGCCACTAAATACATGAAGTACAGTAATGACAAAACATCCAGTGGGGCACAGACCGTACCTCTAAAATGAAGGGAGAGCTAGTCTCCAAAACTAAACATTTAGCGTCTTTGCAACACAATCAACTCATTGAAAATGAAAACAATAAAGTGAAAATAAAGTGTACGAATAAGCAACGATGATAGCAATAGCTGGGATAATGGTTTACAGTCTCGGTGTGACATCAGGGGCTGTAAAGAAATTCCAGTAATCCATATGGGAGCACTTTAAGAAGTCCATCAGGTCCCGCTCTGCAGATCCATACAAGCCGTGCGGGACAGCGGATGGTAGCAGCTCAGCACACGGAAAGCCAAGTGGCACTGTACCTCAATGTAGCACTTCCTTTTGAAAACATGGGTTGCTGTTTTTTTTTTGTTTTGTTTGTGTTGTTTTCTCTTCAGTCGCTCATTTGCCTCAAGTTACAAATCCTTTGTTCTCATTTGCATTTCATCCCCCTGGTGTTCTCACATTGCATACTTCTGTGTCCATTCTCTTGCTAACTTGTTGTACCTGTGCAAACACGTAAAGTTCAGAGGTTTCAAGCTGAACACGGAAAAATAAAACCTTTGTCTGACAGCAGCTCTGCGGTAAACGCACTTATTTATGGTTCACACTCACTTTTCTCTGTCAGCTTTGTATGTATGGGCAATCTCTGGGACCAGAGGGTCATCAGGATTTGGATCACAAAGAAGAGAGCAGATAGACAATAATACTGTGAAGAAAGAAATCAGAAAGTTAAAGTTAGCAGGTGCATTTATAGATAATAGAGGAAGGGTACAGTTATGTCCTGATGAACAAAAGACCATTAAACACTTGAAATTTGATCCAAAATATAAATAAACCCATCAAATGTATATAAAAAACTGTGACATACATGGAATGACGTCAATGTCCAGGTTTTACTTCAGTTTTAACTTCCACGTTGACACTTTTTTTATGCCATCTGATTCAGAACATAATTTTGTATAATAATCATTGTAATTAAAGTTCAGTAACTTCCTGCAATTTGTCCTTTTATAATCACATTAGTTACAAGGGGAGCGGTGGTGCAGAGGTTAGAGAAAGTGGGCCTGATGATGGGAAACATACATCGAAGTCATGACAGGGTATATGCAAGAATAATGAAGTTAATTTCAATACATTTTCAAGACTTTTTAAAGACCTTCCAAAATAAATTCAAGACCTTATCGTCACTTTGTTTTATTAAGCAACAAATCTTTGATTTGCAAAACTGCTGTTGTTTTCAATTAAATCCGTGAATCTCAAACCTACAACAGAACTGAGATACAGTGGAAAGACAAAAGTTCAAAAGAAGAAACTGAACCACGAGTAGGTTCAACAAAATATAGCTTAGGTTACAAAAAGACTTGTAGCTATTTTAAAGTAACTTGGTTGAACAATGGCGAATAAGAAATAAACAGTAATCATTACATGTGCCTCAATGCAGTTGCTTTGCATTCCAGCAACTCTTCAGTTTGCACCAGCTCACTGAGTTTTTCTTTAAGTCTCCTTCTCAAGACATTGGACTTGTTGATCAGTTGGGCTATTAAAGAACCTGACTTTCCCTCTGCCTGCTCTGCCAACTTATCTGCATCTTTTTTGCAGAGAATCGCACACCTCTTGTAGAACTTTTGTTTTCAGCTCTTCTAACTCAGCTTCAGCGTTTATGCCCATCGAGGCTACACTCATTTTTTTTAATTCTTTTTTTTTTTTTACAAAATATACAATAAGCCTCGCGGTTATTCTCGGTGACAGGCCTCAGCTATTCTTGAAAATCAGGCATCTCCAACCAGGAGTCAGAAAACTTGCATTTACCCATTGTTCTCACGGTCTTGCTGCAACTTACTCGAACGCACAGACTCAACTTGGAGATAAAGCAGCCGCGCATGTGCACAAGATAGGCCTAGCCGTAAAGGCTGTTGTAACCTGACACTAAATTTGTGCGAAGCAGTTTCCGAATCCTCCGCGGTGAGGAAAACAAATATTAGTCATACATACTTTTTGCTGTCAAATTATTTAAAGTTAGAATAACAGCAAAAAAATAATACCTCATCAAATCTCTTTCAAGACTTTTTAATACTTTTCAAGACCCTTAATTTTCCCAAAATTGATTTATCAACTTTTAATAACTTTCAAGACCCCGCGGACACCCTGCATGATTTATACCTGGATTACTGAGCATGAACTTTGGTGTTTTGAACCGCTTTGGCATGGCTGCCTTAAAGGAGTTGACGGGGGTGAGGGCGGGCCCCGGAGGCCATCTTATCACCAGCAAACTGTCATTTTCACACTCTGGGAGTGTGCCGTTTGTGGGATTCAGTTTGTTTGGTGGCTCCTCAGATTTAAGAAGTCCTTTGGATGAAGGATGAAACGTCTCAGCAAAATTAAAATTAAAAAGAAACTACTGTATCCAGATGACCTGACTGAAAATTGTTGGATTTATACCTGGATTAATGAGCATGGACTTTGGTGCTCGAAGTCACAAGTAAATGTTTTACATTTGCCACATTTTAGTGCATCTTAAAAAAAAGGGAAAATGTAAACTGAAATCTGGCTAATTGTGTTAAAAATACAATTAAAGCGTTTAAATAGTCTAAAAATTAGCTGCCATGATTTTTAATATTACGAATGATAGTAAAACTAAAACGGCTTGATAGATGGCAATGCTTTGTTTAAGTTAGTGGTCAATTGTCTAAATGATTCATTGATTCAATTAGATTTCTGCCATATTAAACGTGATAAAAACATTTTCAGTACGTCACAATTGATCCAGTTGACTTGAGACTGCATCTGTCAGGTCATTAAAAAAACACCATGATTTAAACTATGCAGTCACCAAGTAATAAAACATACATGAATGTAAAGGTGTAAAGGTTATCATGCAGATGTACACAGCCTACAGCAATCTAATAAAGTTTAGTTCAAATCTAACCTTCACACATTGTAACAGTGTGTTCCCAATATCAAATTCCACCAACAATCCCACTATTTTACAATGACTTAAGTGCAAATTAAACTCAAGATCTTCACAGTGGGACAGAATCAGGGTTGCAAAGCAGTGATGGAAATATATTTTGTATGTACATGTATTTAGATGAGCTAAATTAAGCTGCCAGTCCCCATCAAGGTAGCTACCAAGAGCTCAGGCCAAAAACAAAGGGGACAGCAGTGGCACAGGTAAAACTGTACACACATGACTCTACCTGATCGGTACTGACTTTAAAGAAGTTTCCTAACCCATCTCTGTTGTACATTTTACATGGAAAAACAGAACGATTTACAACGTGTTTATAGCTGTGGCTTTCTACTAAAACAGAAGGCAAAGAATTTATAAAAGTTAGATTTGAATTAGACTGCTTTATGTCAGCTGTTGGGAGAAGGGAAACCCAATTGTAAAATTTAGGGCTAGATTACTTTTAGTAAAGTAAAGGCCAAGTTCAAATCAGAAACTGATTTTTTGGGGGGTTAAATTTTTTTTAACGCTTCAGAGTAAAACAGAAAAGCAAAGCTCCAATAAATCAAATTTATAAATGAACTAGTTTTCTTTAGTAATTTCTTTAATGGTTTTGTTTAATTATATATAGCTGTGACAGTCAGGATCAAAGTGTGATTA
>JBBPBX010026665.1:0-17500 GCA_038048925.1 Garcialebias charrua | reverse complement strand
GCAGATGGTCACAGATGAACGCAGCAACAAGAAACAGATCAGTATCAACATGATGTGACATTTTGCAGTGTTTATTCTTATTATTTATTTATTCATGAGTCTGACAGCCTCAGGGTAGAAGCTGTTTCTCAGTCTAGTGGTTCTACATTTGATGCTCCTCAACCTCCGTCCCGAGGGGAGTGGTGCAAAGAGTGAGTGTGCTGGGTGAGTGAGGTCTTTCATGATGCAGGTGGCTCTTTTTCTGCATCTGGAGGTGTAAATGTCTGTGATGGTGGGGAGACTGACTCCCACAGACTTCTGTGCAGCCTTCACCACTCTCTGCAGAGCTTTTCTCTCTGCAACTGTGCAGCCTCCATGCCACACGTTGATGCTGGAGCACAGGACGCTCTCCACTGCACACCTGTAGAACGAGGTGAGGACTGGGCTTCTCAGACCGGCTCGTCTCAGCCGTCTGAGGAAGTAGAGTCTCTGATGACCTTTCTTGATCAGGCTGGTGGTGTTGTTGCTCCAGCTGAGGTTATCATTCATGTGTACACCCAGGTATTTGTAGCTGGAGACCACCTCCACCGCAGATCCACCTATATACAGTGGGGTGTGGGTGTGTTTGTTCCTTCTGAAGTCCACAATCATCTCCTTCGTCTTCTTCACATTCATGTGAAGGTTGTTCTCTTTGCACCAGCTCTCCAGATGTTCCACCTCCTGTCTGTAGCTGGATTCATCATTATCTGTGATGCATCCCACCACAGCTGTATCATCTGCAAACTTAACAATATGACAGCCTGGATGTGTGGCTGTACAATCATATGTGAGCAGAGTGAACAGAAGAGGGCTCAGCACACATCCTTGAGGAGAGCCAGTGCTGAGGGTGATGGTGGAGGAGGAGAAGTTGTGGATCTTCACGGACTGTGGTCTGTCTGTTAAGAAGTCTAAGACCCAGTTACAAATAGAGGGGCTTAGTCCAAGTGTGGATAGTTTGTCTATCAGAGTTTGGGGGATCATGGTGTTGAAGGCAGATGTGAAGTCCACAAAGAGCAGACGCACGTATGAGTCCTTCTGATCCAGGTGGGTGAGAGCAGTGTGGACCACGGAGGAGATGGCGTCCTCTGTTGATCGGTTCTCACGGTATGCATATTGATGAGGGTCCTCGTTGATGTTGACGGCTGTCTTGATGTGGGACATGACCAGTTTCTCAAAACATTTAGCGACTATCGGGGTGAGAGCCACCGGTCTGTAGTCATTCAGACCAGTCACTGTGGAGCTTTTTGGGACTGGGATGATGGTGGCGGTCTTCAGGCAGGTGGGAACTGACTCCAGTGCAAGAAAGGCCCCCGGACCGGGATTTGAACCGGCAACCTTCTCGCTGAGAGGCAGTAGCTCTACCAGTTGTGCCACCGTGCTGCCCAATACTACAAACTTGTGCCTGATTAAGCAAAACTGACTGTAAATGCAAGGTGAATAACAACAAACAACAACTCAACATAATTTCTTCTGTTACTGTTCTTAAATTTTAAGATGACCTAACCAATATTGTAATAATAATAATATACTTTATAGTAGTATAGTGTCTGTTCTTTGTTCCACTTTATTATCAACTGTAATAACTACTAAGCAGCACACCCGTTTATCATTTTGGGAATTCCTTCCTATTCAAATTTGTCAGATTATTTTCCCCATAGTTACGTCTTGTCATGTTTGCACTTTGTTTTGAGTCTCTGCTGAAGCCAATAAAGTTTTGTTTGCGTCCAGAAGCGGCCTCCTTTCCCCCTGCCTGCATTTGGATTTTTTTTTTCTACAACCACAAACTGACTCAAGGTGAAATGCACAATACATATGTGCATACTCGAATAACAATAATAATGTTGGATTCTGTCTTCAAGTCCTTTGACTAACTCCAAACCATATTTGGATTTGACGGGATCTCAGATTTGCTAAATGTTCACTCTTTTCGACCTTGCTGTCAGTATTGTATATATTAATCTGAAGCACAAGGAATTATGTCAATTTGAACAAAACACTTACGTCTTGTTTACATTAGGATTTAATGCAAGCGCAATAACAAAGATATAAACAAGTACAAGAGAACCTTAACATTTCTACACCAATCTACACGTGGATGGACCACGTAAAGTTCTGATCGAACAGACACTAATTCTTACAAATACCTTTATTGCACTATAAACTGAAATAGCTGCGATGCTAACAACACAACATTTTTATTTCAAAGTCAAGAAATACCAATTCACGGACATAAAATTACAAACTGACATGCACAAAATATCAAGGTACTTATAGTTTACGTATACTGTAGTACCTGTGAAGGTGGTCTTGGTGATGGGTGGTGGGTTACACATGGGTGATCTCCTGTCATGAAAATAAAACAAAAGGTCCATTCAGACATCTCCCTCCAAGCCCACACATTCAGCTGAACATTGAAGTAGCATTGTTTCTTGTGGCTTTTTCCCCCAAAACCTTGTGGCAGGGAGGGGCTACACAAGTTGTAGTATTGAGTTGAAGCAGCAGAGGGCAGGAGGAGAAAGCTGCTTTGAGATGGGGATGTCTTCAAAACACTGTCCATATACAGCGTCGAAGTGTGTTAACATTGCTGCCAGCCACAATACGGTTGCATATAGAAGAATTTAAGAGAATTAACTGTAAGAAACAGAGCATTTTATTCACTGCTATCTTTCCACTATTTCATAATAAAATGAAAATAATGTGCACGTTAACATAATCATTTATAATTCATTTCTGAGGAATTGGCCTTGTTGCACTACAACATTTGTGCATCATCCCAGAATAAGCAAAAGAGCCATAGGTTCTATTAAAAAAAAGATTTAACATTCTGAGCAGCCATTATAGTTGCTGCATCTTCTACATCAGTTACATATTTGATTAGGAGTAGGTGAGAGGAGAGATATTCACTTTGATACTGTCTAAGAATTAGCTGCTGGATGATACAGAAGTTTGCTCACTGCTCCATTCATTTCAGTTTCAAGAAAAACTAATACACGTCTGCCATCTTTGGTAACTTACTTATTGGTTGTTCTGTCTTGCTGTAAGTTCGTTAATGCACCAAAGTTGTTTCGGACAGTTCTCAAGCTTGCAAGAACCTAAGAGAGACATGACTGGTGAGGATTTACTCAAGCATCAGTCACCACTTACTCATAATATTGAACTTGATGACTAATTAACAGTGGCTTACCTGTGCAAATGGCGTTACAATCATATCGTCTCCATGACTGAAAGAAACAAAAGAGCAGAGAGAATATAATACAAACACATCATGTTTGGCATGGGAGGTGTGATCGCCTGCACAATGGAGTTCAGTGGAGAGAGAGGGTGGAGTGAGGGTCATCAGATACATTTAAGCCATATGTTCCTTTTAAGCAACATGTTTTTCCATTAAACAGGAGAGCTCTGCAGGAATAGTGTCACAACGGTTTCAGGTTCCAGCAATGGAAGTGAATAGATTTAAATCTGGGCATGTTTCTCTGCATGTTACCGGTACATGCTGGTGAAGATTCTCAGTCATCCAGGACATGACAAATTCAAAAAAAAAAAACTTTCTATACAAAAACAACTGGACTTTATTTGTAACAGAAGACGCTTCGCTCTTCATCCGAGGAGCTTTTTCAATTCAAAGAGCTGTGAGTGTGGGGTTCAGGTTCAGGGTTCTGGTTTTCAGCCTTTATAACCTGAACCCCACACTCACTACTTTTTGAATTGAAAAAGCTCCTTGGATGAAGAGCGAAGCGTCTTCTGTTACAAATAAAGTTAATCTGCATGCTACACAGTTTAGCGTGTGACACTTTCAGCATCAAGGACAACTGTCACAGCAAGGCAGCAGTCTTACATGCGCGCTGTCTTTGCACCTGCATCAACATCTCTCACACAGTCACCCCTTCTCCATTTCTTGCCTTCTCTCCCACGTTCTCTCCCTCCCTTTCTCTTTAATGCTTAGGTGCTTTCTGTTTCAAACTTCACTGACAGTTACTGGTCAAAGGAACACGAACAGGCCGAGGTTTAGTAGTAACAGTCTTGCACAAAAAAAAACAGCTGATCAAGGTGGAGTGGAAAAGTTTTGCTTAGCGATTCCTCATTGGATATCATCAACCACTCAAAAGGTATTACCAAAGGTGGGCACCAGACCGCTAGGGAGCGCTTAAGTGCTAATCCGCTGATAGCGGACCTAAACAATTTGTTAGCGCTATAGCGGATTGACTAACTTTTATAATTCATAAGCGGATTTGCGCTATTTTTATTTAAAATGCAGTACCGCTAATAACTAATTATCTATCAGTAAAAACGAAAAAACTTATTTACGGGCTCTTAAATCAACCGGACGACTGCTCACAGACCATATCCTGTCAGCGCCGGATGTGGTCCGTGAAAAAAAGCGGTCCCCGCCCTAAGGGGGGCTAGAGAGAGCGCTCTCTCTATAGCAGTTAGCAGCCAGTGTGTTACTCTGCAGCCTTATTGCTTGTTTTCGAAGAGTCAGACGAAGAGTTTTTAACATGGAGGGTGAACTTATGGATGTTTCTCAGCGGCCTACGCGACGCGTCAGCGCCTCATTTGCCCTGTTCAAAATGGCGGCGACCACAGAAGCAAAGGACTTTACAACAAAACACGGTAAAAACAATTATTTCTTTGCTGAGAAAAAATATATTTCTTAGCTGACTTTATAGCACAAGGTTTTTCTGAGCTTAACCGTTTCACGAAATGGTCAAATCTGCTGGATTAAAAAAAGTAGTTCGCCATTTGCCCTGTTCAAAATGGCGGCGACCACAGAAGCAAAGGACTTTACAACAAAACACGGTAAAAACAATTATTTCTTTGCTGAGAAAAAATATATTTCTTAGCTGACTTTATAGCACAAGGTTTTTCTGAGCTTGACCGTTTCACAAAATGGTCAAATCTGCTGGATTTAAAAAAGTAGTTCGCCATTTGCACGTTAGCGCGTTAGCATTAGCTTCCGCTAGCTTTGCTAATACATAAGCGCTTTTGAAATTGCGGACCTAAATAAATTAATAAGCGCTTTAGAAATAGTGGAACTAATTTTTGGATTAGCGCTGCCCAGCACGGGGTATTACTCAGTCAGCACAGATTAAAGAAATGTAAGAAGTGACGAGCTCCAAGGTATGCAAACACACTGTCACCATGTTCAGATGGCAGCTATGTGTTAGTGTCATGACACTTCTCTTTTTGCTGACTTGTAAAAGATCAAAGATACAAGTCATTCACAGACATTTTGATCATGTGACCGGACATGCAAGTCAAAGGGCATGCTATGGTCTATTCTTTCAGTGACCAAAACTGACAGATTTTCAGCTTGATCACAAGAGAAACCACAAGAGGAGCTACTAAAAAGAACAGTTATGTCTGCTGCTCTTTTTACTTCACAGTAACATAAAGACACAGGTTTTCTGTTAATGCTGCAAATAAAACAGGTGCCACACAAGTCCAGCTTACTTTGCGGGATTTATACTTTGAGAGAGCAACAGTAAACCAAGATTTATTGGTTTCACTGTTGCAATCATCAAGCAATAAATTATCACATGTATACTTGGAATTAACCAGCCATTTAACAATAACAGTTTTAACAATGAATCAGAGTTCTTCTCCTAAGTACGATTGAACACACAGCTGCGTTTCTTATTGAGAGTTTAGAGAACAAGTGTTTGTCCTGTTATCCGGCGCACATAGGTGTGTAATGAAAATTACATACAATCTTTTTTGTATAGAAAATTCACCCTTTGTAGTTACATTTTACTTTGTAGTTGCACAGATACATCTGTTAGGTAAACTGGAACACTTTATTGTCAGAAATCTGGTGAAAAAGAGAGTTTTCGGCAGTGTTCTGCAGTTTTCGGCAGTGTCCTGCAGTTTTCGGTTAGCTTCGGTTAGCTTCGGTTAGCTCCGGCTTCGACAGCCGGCTTTGGATGGACCATGTGTCCGATCAGAGGTTGCTTCGCTCGGATACATGAGCTGGAAACGCTCGGTGAATTCTGTGGATGTCTCAACCCCGGAGCAGCAGCCGCCGATCGTTCCGCCGCATCCCACCACGCCGGCCGACACCACCAGCTCACCGCGGGATCCAGTCTGCTGCGGCCGGAAGCTCGCCTCGATGCTCCGCCTGGCAGCCTCGGATGTTGGAGGGACATCGAGCTAACATGCTAACGCAGAGAAACGGCTGTGTGGCCTCGGATGTTGGAGGGACATCGAGCTAACATGCTAACGCGGAGAAACGGCTGCGTGGCCTCGGATGTTGGAGGGACATCGAGCTAACATGCTAACACGTGGAAAAACGGCTTCACCAGCTCCCAGTAAGTTATTAACTCTTTTTCCCTTCATTATGGCTCCAAATGTACTGTATGTGTTTTTTGATAATTGTGTAGGGTACTGTGTTAGGATAGGCGAAGTGCTTGGTAACTGTACAGTACCGTACATGTACGTGTATAAGTGGCGGCTCGTGTGTACTTCCGACTTACGTCGATTTTCGACTTGCGAACGGGCGTAGGAACGGAACTCGTTCGTAACTCGGGGAGTACCTGTATATGTATAGGGCATTTTAAACGCTTCCCACACTCTTGCAATATTCTAAACAATGGGCCTCATGCAAGAACATGTTCGTATTTTTATCCTAAATTTCTCTTACTTTTGTTCGTACGAAGCGTTCGTACGAACATGCCACGTCAGATTCAACAAACTCTTCTATCCTCAGGAAAAGTGTGTAAATGAGCTGCGTAAATATAATGAATTGCACCTGTTCTATCCACCTGCTCGTGCACGCGGAGAGGTCATTTACATAATTCCCACCCCTCAAAACACCATATAAGGCTACGTTTCCTGCCTCAGAGAGCAGGAAGTGTCCGTTCATAAAATGACAGCGAAAAGTAAAAAGAAGAACTTTACGGGTGCGGAGATTGAAGTTCTGCTCTCCGAGATCGAGAAAAGAAAATCTGTCCTTTTTAGCAGCGTCACTCATGGGATTAAAGGACCAGCTAAAGCCAAAGAATGGCATGAAATAACCACTGCTGTTAATGTTGTGTCTCCCGTGGGTCGTACAGTATCAGAAATCAAGAAAAAATGGTTTGATCTGAAAATGGCTTCAAAAAAACGTCTCGCCGCAGCACGGTGCTCTATGACTGCAACAGGAGGAGGTCAAGGAAAAGTCTGCGTTACCGAGATGGATGGAAAAATAAATGTCATGTCAAAACTCCAATTGTGCGCTCAACTACAGCACGAGTGCGTGTATGCAGCTTATTACACAAGCGCTCCTGTCTTGTCTGAGGGCTGTTTAGAGGTGTCATAAGCCATGGGGCTAATGCATAGCCTCGATCACCTGTGGAAAATAGTGAGTTATAGGTAAATGATCAGAGAATAATTCCAAATCCTCAATTACAAATTAAAAAGTTACCAACAAGCCAGCCATCTCCATGCGCACCTTGCGCAAGACGCGTGCCAACAGCACTGTTTTGCAGCACAAATGAGTCATGCGCTCCTCCTGGCCATCGCGCAACCACATTTAGCAGGTTATATTTCGAATCAGATATAATTTGGACATTTATGGAGTGGTATTGCTTCCGATTGAGGAATGGGAATGCGTCAGGTGAAGGTGCTTTGATCCGTATGTGTGTACAGTCTATTGCTCCGATGGTGTTTGGCAGTCCAGCAATAGCATGAAAATCAGTCTTAATTTGTACTTGTTCTGCGGCGGTGTATGGGAATTTTATGTACCTGGGTGTTAATTTGAGGAGGGCTTTGATGACCAAGGGGAGCGCACGACTCACCGAAGCCTGCGACACACCAGACAAATTAAACTTAAAATTATAATTCTAATTCAAACAGAATAACCTATTGTCAAGAATAATTATGGTGCGTGATTTTTTTAAACCCAAAATATTTTCTAAATAACGAAGTATAAAGTTATTAGTGGAGAAAATCCGTCTGGATAACAGCAGACTGACTGCTCGTAAAATATACGACAGGTCTGGACCACACGTAAATTTTGTTCGTATCTGAAAAAAATCTTAGAATACGAAAACATTGTTGAATGCCACAAATGCTCCTAAATCACTCGCACGTACAGTTTAAGAACAAATCTGTGCGTACGAACGGTTCTTGCATGAGGCCCAATGTTTCTAAACTCTAAACACTCGAAAAGAGCACGTCATGAGCTCTGCTCTCTCTACCACTGGCTTCTCTCTGCCACCTGCCAGCACTCTCAGCCGCGCCCACTTCTGCGATGCAGAGCGGAGATCCACACGCTGCAGGAGGGAGCTTCTCCCTGTACCTGTGGGCTGCACACAGGTGCAGCAGGTGCTAAATAATTTATTGTTAATTTAAAAAATCCATGCTGATCGTGTGGCTCAAGCAAGGTGTAAATCTAAAACAATCTTGCACTGGTGATTTACATTTATTTACATTGAAATTAGACATTAGATGCAAGTAAAAAAAAAAATAAAATATATATATATATATATATATATATATATTTTTTTTTTCATTCATTCAAACTTTATTTAGGCATTTTTGGTTCTAAAATGAAAAACAATCAGTAAGTAATATAAATAAAGTTTCTGCAAGATATTAATAGTCATCTTAATTGAATGAATAGCTTTATTTCCTGAACCACAAAGCAGCAGGATGATCTACAGGTATATACTGTATACATAACTGAACCCAGAAAATTCCCACTGAGTTGAACTGAGGGATATTAAGATACATCTGCCATGAACTTTTCTACAGCTTTAGATTGATGTTAAGGTACTTCAGTAAAATGTTAAGTGATGAAACTTGCTTGCAATCTAAACTGTTAACTTTAATCCACACAAATATACCTCACTGTCTACCGTAATTTCTGGACTATAAGCTGCTACTTCTTCCACACGCTTTGAACCCCGCGACTTATACAATGCTGCAGCTAATTTATGGATTTTTGTTTTTTGATGGGCTAACGAGCTTCCAGCCACCAAAACATTTAGCCTCATCACACCTCAGCGCTCACATAGCTTCCCAACACACAAATCTCCTGGGGGGTGGGTTCTCGTGACTCAATGAGACTACTTGTATAAATAAAGGTTAAAAAAAAATCTGACCTATGACATTACCAAACAGGTCACAGTGGACCAATGAAACGAGGAGTGGAGGAGAGAACGGGGAGGGGGAACTTGTGCCCCTCCATGGGGGCACAACAAATTATTCGTAGCCACTCGATATCAGTGTGAATTGTGTATTAATGTGATACTTGAAACTCGGTGGGATGCTTGGATGACTGGTGGCAAGAAATTGTTTACTAAAACTGGCGGCATGCAAAGAGTAACTTCTGCTCCAATCTGCCAGTGGATGCTGACAGAGGAGCTGTTTTTTTTTAATCCTCTGCAGGAGGAAGATGAAGATGGCAATCAATGACTTCCTGGTAGGCTACTGGATTTACTTTTTAACCAGCCGTGTTACTGGCACTGTTCAGAAAAAAACCCCATTTATTGTTGTGTATCAAAATCAAAAATTAAAAAAATGTTTCAGTGTACCGTATTTTTCGGACTATAGGTCGCGGCTTTTTATCATCTTTTCATGGCCTGCGACCTATAGTCAGGTGCGATCTATTCATGGATTTTTTCCCCCATGTTTTTAGACCAATTTTTGGCTCAGTTATGACCGTTTTTCATTTTGGCAAAAAATGGTGCAGTACCAATTTTGTCCGCTAGGGGGACACTTCCAGAGAATCCACCGACCGTTTCCAGCTCATGTGTCCGAAAAAAAAGACTCCTCTGCTTGGACTGAGTCTGTCGCTGCCCGGCCTCCTGCTCTGGAGGTAACTACTGTTAGCTCTGTGTTTGTTAGCCGTTTGTTTGCAGCAAGATAAGTCAAGAACCACTCGGCGGATTTTTCTGAAACTTACAGAATGTAATCACTGTATGGACATTTACAAGTGAGTAGCTTGATGAGATGTTTGAGATTTAAAAAAAAAAACAATCTTTTTTTAGCAGTTAGCTGCCAGAGTGTAATTATATGGGTTTTATTTACAAACTGATGCCCTGTATAAGACATTTGAGATAAAATTTGTTTTTTTAATTCATTTTTTAAGAGACGCAACCGTGTCAAGTTAGCTTCGTATATTTTAGCAAATAGCTAATAAACCACTCGGCTAATAAACCACTAACCCTTGTGCTATAATGTCAGCTATAATTTTTAGCAAACAAATAATTGTTTTTAAGTGTTAATCTTCTTAAAAGCCTTGCTGTGCCCTCCTGTGGCAGACATTTGCAACAGAGCTAAACACTCGGTCCATATTTCTGGGTTGTCTCAGCTGTGACGCGTCACGTCAGCGGTGGATGACGCGTTACGTCAGCGGTGACGTAGGTGCAACCTATATTCCGGTGCGAGCTGGTTATGGATTTTTCCAATTTTTGGGCAATAATTGGACAATGCGACCTATATTCCGGTGCGACCTATAGTCCGGAAAATACGGTAAATGTCTCACGTTACAACATGTCATGGACACCCGCAGCTTATACACAAGTGCAGCCTATATGTGTACAAAATTATTATTATTGCTTACTTTGTAAATTTTATGGATGCAGCTTATATTTGGGTGCGCTCAGTCCAGAAATTACAGTAAACTAAACATGAAACAAGTATTACAAAATATCACAGACATGACAGTTTGCCACATATGCCCGTTATCATACTGCTGGATGTGCCCCGTAACCAATGTGACACCAAACAACCTTCTGCTAGTCAAGCATAGGATCCCCTAGGATACACCTAGCCCTAAAAAAACACTGATCATTCAGAGGAGCATTTTACGAGCGTTTCAAGTAGAAGCAAAGTTGCACTCACATGTCACTGGCTATGGAGGAGTTTCGGGACATCGACTTCGGGGAGAGGTCGTAGTCACTGTCAGAGCGATAGAGGAATGACTCTCTCCGTTGGCTGTGGACAAAATTGGCCTGCAGGATGAGGCCTGAGCCGGGGCTGGCCATTGGATCGAGGGGGCTTCGACCTGATGATGTGCCATTGTCCACATCGAAACTGCATATGGAGAGAAAAAGAAAGGATTAAAAAATATGTAACAGTTTTTAAAATAATAACAGTTTAGACAGTCAGTTCAACATCGGAATAGCATTTGAAGAGAAAAGCGATGCTTAAAGGTGAAAGTCATTGATTATCAGGACAGAATAATTGGAAATATTTTTAAAGAAACTACATTTAACCACCTCTACACTAGCCTGGCCCTCGCCTTCCTGCACAGCTCCGCTCAATTCTCATTTCCCTTCACTGCACAGTCTGGGACTTCTCCCATCCACTACCATTTCTCCGGTAGGTTTTGACCGGACCAATCAGAGAGCAGAAGGCGGAGTTTTGAACGACGTCGACTGACGTCGTCATTCAAAATGGCTGCCGCCACGAAGGAATTTTCAATAAAACAAGGTAAAAAACTATTATTTCTCTGCTGAGAAAAAATATATTTCATAGCTGACGTTATATCAGAAGTGTTCCTGAGCTTAACAGTTCCTAAATCAATTCACGAAATGGTCAAATCTGCTGGATATTAAATAGTTTCGGTTTGATATTTTCCAAACAGCCTCGGGTGCGCTACGAAAATAAATGATAAAAAATCGAATTTTATCTCAAATGTTTCATCTAGGCCAACAGTCAGTAAATTAAAGACATATAATTACACACTGGTGGCAGAAAAAATATCCACCGAGTGGTTTCTGAGCAATTTATCTGATAGCCTGGACCTCGTCAGGCTAAACTAACAAAACTCTGCCTCCTGTTCTCTGATTGGTCCATTCAAAAATCTCCAGGAGAAATCGTTGTCTATGGCAGAGATGCCAGACCCTAGTCCAAAGCGAAGTGAAGGACAAGGGTCTGGTTTAAACCAGGCTACCTCTACACCCAACTTTGAAAAAAAGTGTTTTATTCAAACTCAACTCAGAGCCACAGGGATTACCCTCCGCCCGAGTGATGCTCCTGACTCACAGCTGAGTGACATTTCTAAACCAGTGACACCATTTCCCACTGGGATGCCACAATGAGCTCCTTTGTCTCTAAGGTGGTTGTTCACCCTGTTGATGAGTAATGCATATCTGCCTCATCGTCCCGCCTAGCATGTACAGTAATCCCATAATCTGGCCTGGGGTGGATGCTAAGGTCAGCGTGGGATTCCCCTCAGCACTTTGGTCAACACACACGGGAATGACGTCTCTCTTTTATCATCATCATCTTCGTCAGAATCCTCACTGTGGGACCAGCGACACACTTTAATCCAATAGAGGCTGTGGTGTAACCAGTGATATGCTCTGCATGTGGAAGAACAGGAGACTGGGTCAGAGTGCATGTTGTGAGTGTATTTGGATGTCTGCTCACCACATAGACGTATAGTGTTCAACACAATGAAAAAGAAACGTTTAACATATTTATATTCTGTTTCTTTTTCATCTTGAGCTTGTACGTTTTCTTTAGAATACTTCTCATGTTCAACAGAAAATAATTCTCAGTTCTGTTGTTCTTTTAGCTGCTAACTTCTTCAAGGATTGCTACAGGGAGCAAATCTGCACAAAAGATTTGGCATTTGCTTTACACTGATACCCCTCCTGATGCAACCTGGACTCTAACCTGCAGCCTAAAGATTACAGGATTACACTGCACCGAGCTGCAGCCTAAATTATTCACCATTCTAACAGATACAAATCGTTAAACCTCTAAATTGTTAAGCAAGTTTAGTTTAATGTTTACAATTACTGTAGTGTGTGTGAGGAAGAAGAACTTGTATAGAAGCTTGTATAATGTATGGCCTCTTTCCCTCACACGTTCTTTTCCACTCTGTTAAATTCAATATATCAATCAGTTTATAGAGAATATGAGAAAAATGCTCAGTTAAGTCAAATTTTAACGTCTGACTTGGAGCAGACCCCTCCTGGATGCAATGCGTTTGTAAAATGTCCACCGCTATTAAAAACAGCAGAGGGAAAAGTTATAACCAAATGCGTTCAGCAAGAAAAGAACAATCTGCGTTGCTTCAACTGAGTCCAATTTCCAAATGGGGAAGTAGCAACAGAAGTTTTGACATTTCACATCAACAAAAAAGAATTGTCTGGATTCCTTCAGATGATGAAACCAAGAGATATTCATTGTAGACTACGGAGCTGTACACAGTTTGCTTTTTATCAGTAGAACAGAAATGATAAAAAAAAATGTGAATATGTTGAACATTTTGTAAAATGTTTGGCATTTTAACTTAAATAGTACAAAGACAAAACTGAAGATGTTCAATGTATTTTCTGGTGTATAGGTCACACCTTTTTATGGGGGTTTTCAAGGCCTGCGACCTATACACAGGTGCGACCTATATATGGCTTGTTATCACTTTCGGCGAAACAAATTTTTAAATCCAGCTCATTTCACAATTACGTTCATTTATTAAGGAAAAGTTCAGCTCAGACATATATTTGCTATAATTTTTATCAAACAAATAATTGTTTTTAAGTGTTAATCTTCTTAAAAGCCTTGCTGTGCGCTCCTGTGGCAGACATTTGCAGCAGAGCTAAACGTAGGTGCGACCTATACACCGGTGCGACCTATCTAGGGATTTTTCCAATCTATTGGTGATAATTGGACAATGCGACCTATACACAGGTGCGACCTATACACCAGAAAATACTGTATATATATATATATATATATATATATATACATATATATATACATATACATACATACATATATACATATATATACATATATATACATACATATATATATACAGGGGCGGAGTGGGACAACTTTTCAGCCCGGGAGTTTAATGGCCAAGAGTGGCCCATTTTTTCACATTTTAAAAATATTAGGCAAAAATGTAGCCTATAATATTTTTTTAATTGCAATACAATCAACAACTTTTTTTTAGTTACAATTTTTTGTTACAATTCAGCAAATCAGGTGGGGAGAAAAAACTAAATTAGTTGACTTAAAAAACAGAAAAAGATAAGTAAATTCTTTGTTGCTCTTTCCATATCAGACTCAAAGATTACTGAAAAACTCAAAACGTAATTTTGTTGGCTTGAACGTTGGCCAGCTGTCATGAGAAGTTTGCACTAAATACAGTGACAAAAAGATAAACCATGAAACTATTTTACATTTAAAATATTAAATTTGAGGCCAGATAAAATGTCAATGAGACCAGATTTGGCCCATGGGCCTCGAGTTTGACATGTGATCTGCAGCATCAGTAAGCGCCTAAGAAGTTATAGTTTCTGCCACCATATGTGTTACTTTGTCAATGGACATAAGAAGTTTTTTCTCTGTGGACATCAGCGTAAATGCCTCCAAATGCTCCTGGTTAAGTGTGCTTCGTAGTCTATTCTTGAACTTGAGAGTAGAGAAGCTTCTTTCACATGCAACCTGAGACAATGAAAGGGTCAACAAATATTTGTATTTAATCTGTGAAAAGGTTATACTGTGTCAATATAAGGTAAACACAGATAACACAGTTTCTGCAAGAAGAACAAGCCCTGCTTTCAAGTTCAATCTCTGGTTCAACTGAGCCCTCCTGGCCACCCTGTTCCATCTCACTACCTGACAGTGGACTCTTCCAGAGGGGACTTCTTGAGCCTATCCCACTGGGATGCTAGACTGGACAGCTCTGTGTGTAAAGTACTCACTGTGGCTCTCTCATCAAATCTAAGCAGATTTTTGCTTATTTCTTGAAGTGCTGAGCTCTTGAGTCCTTTAAGCCTCATCTCTGAAAAGTTTTAGGGTCAAGACAAGCAAAATCAGAGACAAGTTTGGCATTGTGTTAAAGTACTCACTGTGGCTCTCTCATCAAATCTAAGCAGATTTTTGCTTATTTCTTGAAGTGCTGAGCTCTTGAGTCCTTTAAGCCTCATCTCTGAAAAGTTTTAGGGTCAAGACAAGCAAAATCAGAGACAAGTTTGGCATTGGTTGCAATATGTATGCATATGCATGAGTTTATTTTTATTTGTCTATTAAATGTGTTGCTTTAACATTAACCGGCCGCGGACGCTTTTCAGCACACTCCAGTCTGTCATCAACCCATCTGTCAATGTTCTGAAAACTGCCACACAGTCTACCTGCAATGACTTTCAGAGCTATTTTGTCAACAAAATAGACTCTATCAGGCAGAACATTGTCAGTTCATCCAACACCATCCAGTCTTGTGCGTCTGCAATAACCACAGCTGTTTTTGACCAATTTGACCTGGTTTCACTCCCTCACCTCACCAAGGTGGTTCAGCAGATGAAACCAACTAACTGTTCTCTGGACATCATTCCCTCTAAAATGTTCAAACAGTCCTTTGATGTAATTGGTCCTTGTGTTTTGTCATTTATTAACAGCTGTCTATCTTCAGGTTTTGTGCCATCTGCTTTCAAACATGCTGTGGTCAGGCCTCTTCTCAAAAAACCAGGCCTAGATCCTACAGCTCTCTCTAATTTCAGACCAGTTTCACATCTGTCATTTCTATCAAAGGTCCTAGAAAAGATTGTTTTTATTCAACTTCAATCTTTTCTAGAACTCAACAACCTGTTTGAAAAATTTCAGTCAGGTTTTCGAGCTCGTCACAGTACTGAATCTGCACTGCTCAAAGTACAGAATGACATTCTTCTGTCCCTGGATGCAAAAAACCCTGCTCTGCTGGTGATGTTAGACCTCTCAGCAGCTTTTGACACCGTCGACCATCAGGTACTAATCAACCGCTTGTCTCAGCAGGTTGGCCTCCAGGGAGCTGTGCTTGAGTGGTTCAAATCTTACCTGTCTGGGAGAACTTTTTCTGTCATGATAGGCGATCTGTCCTCCTCTTCATCAACCCCTCTGACCTCTGGCGTACCACAGGGATCTATTCTAGGGCCAGTCCTCTTCTCTCTTTACATGCTGCCATTAGGATCAATCATTGCACGTCATAACCTGTCTTTTCACATGTATGCAGACGATTTACAAATCTATCTGCCAGTCACTCCCAACCCCTCACCCAGTTCAAACACTCTTGTCAACTGCTTAAATGACATTAAAGGTGGAGTCTGCAGTTTCTGTAGAACATCAGCACTTAGAAAAAATTTCAACAAGCAAAGCATTCTGATCCCTCCTCCTCAGAGCCATATATGGCACTGCCCCCTTGTGGTCTGTTAAAATTCAAATTCAAGCTCTGTTTTTATTGGCTGATTCGAATTCAAGCTCGGTTTTTATTGGCTGGTTACAAACTTTGTTTTTATTGGCTGTCATTGTCCTGGTCACTCTGTGTTTTCAGTGTTTTTATAAATGCTGATAGAGAAGCAAGGGGACTATAGTTTTTTTCAGAGATTACTTTGTCTAACATCAGTTTGCCAGTAGATAGTGACAGAGTGAAGAAATATGTTAAAAATATATTGTTTGAAAAGTTACAGACTACATTACAATCTTACATACTGTAGCTTTAAGCACTGGCTCTCTCAAAACTTCCTCCACCTAAACACAGATAAAACTGAATGCATTTTATTTAGTGCTCCTGGTGACACCAACAACATCCTTCCCAGTCCCAGTGTTGGTTTTCCCCTCCCCCATTTCAACCCGGTGGTCAGAAATCTTGGAGTGCAGCTTGACTCCAACTTAAAGCTTGATAAACAGATCAGTTCTGTTGTCAAGACCAGCTTTTTCCAGCTCCGTCTGCTCTCCAAAGTCAAGTCATTTCTCAGCCGTGGTGATCTGGAGAAGGCCATCCATGCCTTTGTGACCTCCAGACTTGACTATTGTAATGCTTTGTATGTTGGTATTAATCAATCCTCCATCTCCCGTTTACAGCTTGTACAGAACTCTGCCGCGCGCTTTTTGACCAACACACGAAAATATGAACACATCACTCCTGTCCTGTCCTCTCTACACTGGCTCCCGGTTCAGTTCAGGATACAGTTCAAGCTGCTCCTGTTTGTTTTCAAAGCTCTGAATGGACTTGCTCCTCTGTACATCTCAGAACTTTTGAAAGCCCATCAGCCCGGCAGAGATTTACGATCTGCCAGTCAACACCTGCTGGAGGTGCCTCGCTCAAGGTACAAACAATGGGGAGACCGGTCATTTTCTGTTGCCGGCCCTAAAGCCTGGAACAGTCTCCCCCTTGAGCTGCGTGCCACCTCTGATCTGACTCTGTTCAAAACCAGACTGAAGACCCACTTGTTCAAAAAAGCTTTCAGTGTGTAACTTTTATTACTTTTGGTATTTTAATATGTAGCATTTTTTATTTCCATTGCCTTTCTATTTCCACTTGTTCAAATAAGCTTCCAGTGTGTAACTTTTATTACTTTTGGTATTTTAATATGTAACATTTTTTTATTTATTTCCATTGCCTTTTTATTTCCACTTGTTCAAAAAAGCTTTCAGTGTGTACCGGTAACTTTTATTACTTGTGTTATTTTAGTGTTATTTTAGTATGTAGCATTTTTTATTTCCATTGCCTTCTTTTATTGCTGTTGTTTCCTATTCTATTTTCATTGATTTATTATTCCAGTTT
>JBBPBX010026664.1:24191-37931 GCA_038048925.1 Garcialebias charrua | reverse complement strand
AAACTCTGAGTTAGTAAGGTATCACATCCTTCTATTCACTTTCCCTAGCGAGACCTTCCCAGCGCGAGCTGGCATCCTGCCAGATTTAACATGACTATTTACTTGCAACTACTGCACAGAAACCGCCACACAGTGATATGTGCTGTTCACATAAGAGGTAAACATCTTACATCGTAGTTGTGATGTGTTTTCACCATGTACTGACCTGAAGAATAATAAAATTAGGAGTCAAAGATGACGACCATTGTTTCTCCGTTTAGATCCAGAAAGCATGTGAAGCCGTCCGTCCCCAAAACCAACCTGGAAGCAACGCGCCCCCCCAAAACAAAGGTTCCGCTTCGTCATCACCGCTCCTCAGAAAAACACTAATAAAATGCAGGCATATTAAATTGCCGAACCGCAAACCAAAAATAACATATATTTGAACATAGGATCAGCTGCACATGGAAATACTTTACATTCATAAGAAAACCCAATATCGTGGTGATATTTTCAGGTGCACCACACGCTCCCCAACTTAAAAGGTGGCTCCCGACACTTTAACGCCAGTGATAACATTTCACAAAATATTAACAACTTGGTTCTTGTCACAGGAACCTCACTCAAAAGAACATTTCCCTTCAGTGTACACATCTCAGTACACAAAATTATAAGGCACTGCAAAAGGCATTGTCGTTGCATAAGGCACAGTCTGTTGAGTATAAAATTGCTCTTGCACAGGTTGCATTACCCATAATGGTGAAGCTTGTAACCCACACAGTCCAACATGACCTATGACCCCTTGTGGCTGATAGGAGGGCTGACCCATAGTGTTGTAGGTGAATGTCTGAGGTGGTCTCCTTGCTCGCGTAGACCTCCTGAGAAATTCCTCCTGAGTTGGTACTCGCTCCTCTTGCTCAATTTCAGGTTCAACCTGTTCAGTGTCTCTTCCCAGTTCTTGTTCTCTCTGTGCATCGCCCGTTTCACCGTTTTGGACCAGTTCATTTTCAGCTGGATGCTGAAAATTTTCATCTACAGTGTTCAGTTGAGAGTCCCTCTGTTGGTCCACGGGTGTGACAACTTGGCTTGACACTGGATGAGTTTGGGTGGCTGGTTCCTGTAGTCTTGTTGACAGGTACTCTGAGCCAATAACGCATCCTGGAGTCACTCTCAGAATCTGATGAGTCGCTGTCTCGATTACTTTGGCTTGGAGTGACCCGGTGGCCTCTGACTCTGCTCTTGGTGGGTGCTTTATCTTTTCTGTGATCAACAGTTAAAGGTAAGTCATTCACCAGGTGCAGCAGATTTCTGTGGAGGACCCTGGTGTTCTGGGCATTGTTCTCAGGACATACTTTGTAGATAGGGCTGTCATTGATCTGTTCTTTGACAATGTACACAGTCTGCTCCCAATATGACCTGAGCTTTCCGGGTCCGCCCTTTTCTCTCAGGTTGCGAACTAACACTCGATCACCAGGCTCCAAGACGACTCCTCTCACATGTTGGTCATAGTGTTTCTTTCCACGAGCGCTCGATTGCTGGCTGTTGTTGTTAGCAATACGATAAGCCTCTTTCATCCTCCTTGCCCACTCTTGTACATATCCATATGGTGTTTCACTGTCCTCCTCTGTGTTGAGTCCAAACATGAGGTCCACGGGCAAGCGGGGATGCTGTCCAAACATTAAGAAATGTGGGGCAAACCCTGTGGCCTCATGTTTTGTGCAATTATATGCATGGACAACTTGGGGCAGAAAGTCTTTCCAGTTATCCTTTTCTGCCTCCTCAAGAGTTCTCAGCATTTGTAGTAAGGTGCGATTAAATCGCTCGGCAGGGTTTCCCTGTGGGTGGTATGGTGTTGTACGTGAGTGACTGACACCTGACAGCTGCTGTAGTCCCCTAAACAGTGAGTTTTCAAATTCACGGCCCTGGTCGTGATGTAGCCTAGCAGGGTACCCAAAACGAGGAATAAAATCATTGTATAGTTTCTCCGCAGCAGTTTTAGCTGACTTGTTTCTGGTCGGCCACGCCTGGGCGAACCGTGTAAAGTGGTCAACTGCAACAAGTATGTATTCGTAACCACCTCTGCTCTTTTCTAGATGCATAAAGTCAATGGATACTAGCTCCATGGGTGCACTGGAACTGATGCTCCCCATGGGTGCCCTGACGTGTGTGGTGGGTTTCTTTTGTTTTATACAGGGACATTGTCTCGTCACATAAGCTTCAATGTCCTTCTTCATAAAGGGCCAGTAGAAGCGATCTCGGGCCAGGTTGATAACTCTTTCAGCACCGAGGTGACCCATGTCCTTATGAAGGAGTTTCAGCACCAAGGGCCTGTACTCTGCAGGCAGTACAAGCTGTTTTCTACCCCCAGCTTCTCTGTAAAGTAGCTCATTCTCCATCTTAAGTTTCCCCCACTCACGCATTAACCTCCGCACTAACCCATCTGCATTTTGTCTGTCTCTTTCAGTTAGTGTGGGTTTGGTCTCTTTTAACCTGAGGAGTTCTTTAATTGTCGTGTCTTGTCTTTGTGCTCTCACTAGCTCTTCATGGCTAATGCTAGGTAAGGCTGGTGCGTCTGGCCTAGTGTCCGACCCAATGTCTTGAGCCAGGTTTTTTTTTTTTTAGAATATTTTATTTATAATTTTTCAATAATGACATCACAAAAATCACAATAAGACACAATTCAAACAACAAACATTCTTAAAGTAAATTACACTCAACAATATAACACAACAACCAAATAACAGGGGCTGAGAGGGGGTGGGTAAGATGGGGGAAGAATATAATCCATAAGGATAAAATAAAATATACATGAATCTGGAATATATCCAAAAGACAGATGTTATCTGATTCGCTCCTATATCTTGTCGAGTCCAGCTCGATAACATGACGGTCAGTCAATCCACTGTGCCGGTAGATTTTGCATATACCTCAAATATGGTTGCCATATTTTATTAAAAGTCCCACCTCTACCTTGCATCCAGTAGGTTATTTTTTCAAGTGTCACACAGCTATTAATCTCTCCCAACCACATTTTAATTGGGATGGCGGCATCCGATTTCCATTTTATTGTAATACATTTCTTAGCAATTGCCAAAAGTACCTCTGTAAGTTTCTTATCATAAACCGTCTTTAAATTTGAATTTGTAAAGTTCCCCAATAAACAAATCTCCGGGTCTATTGGAATCACGGTGCCATGGATGTCTGATAATGTTTCACAAACCCCTTTCCAAAAATCCTGCAATTTAGAGCACTGCCAGGTAGCATGGAGGAACGTTCCTTCCTCCAAGCCACATCTAAAACAAAGATTAGATATACTCGAATTATATCTATGTAATTTTTGTGGGGTGATATATAACTGATGTAAAAAATTGAATTGTACTAATCTAAATCGAGCATTCAAAGTAGAGGTGAGACCCCCCCTGCACAAATCATTCCATAACTGCATCTCAATAGATATACCCAAATCCTTTTCCCATTTAATTCTGGAAGCATCCACACCAGATATAGTTAAAGTTGACATAAGTGCTGTATACACCCTTGAAATTATTTTACTTAATGGCTGCTTAGCATAACACATTTCCTCAACTGGAGACATACACGGTAACTTCCAACTTCCTTTCTGATCAGTTCTTATAAAGTCACGAATTTGGAGATAGCCAAGAAAATCATTATTCGTCAATTTAAACGTATCTTTTAACTGTTGAAATGACATGAATACCCCCTTTTCATAACAGTGCTCCAGTCGACAGATACCCTTTTCCTGCCAGGATCTAAAGGTACCAGATTGGAGAATCTTCGGTAACAATCCATTTCCCCATAATGGGGATTTAGGGGAAAGAGAACTCTTTAGCCCAAACAGTTCCCGAATTTTAATCCAAATTTGGATCGTCTGAATTATTAATGGATTGTCAGTTTCCTTCTTAATAGTTTTATTATCCCACTTATAAAGCAAATTTAATGGCACCTCCTCTTTTATCTCTGTTGTCTCAATTTTGAGCCACGACGGATGAGCCTGCACTTCAAACATCTGTGCCAAGAACCTAAACTGAGCTGCATAATAATAGATTTGAAAATTAGGGAGCCTAAGACCTCCATCCTCATACTGCAGCGATAATTTATCCATGCTAAATCTTGGTGATTTACCGTGCCAAATAAACTTTATTATGGTCATATACGGAAATCGGTAAAACCTCACTCTTTTCCAAATTAACCTTGTATCCCGATATTGAACTATATCTACCCAATAAGTCCTGAAGATGACAGAGAGAATATTCTGGATTAGTTAAAAATAAAATGATATCGTCTGCAAAAAGCGAAATCTTATGTATGTCCGTACCTATCTCAAACCCGCTAATATTAGAGTTTTTCCTAATGGCCTCAGCCAAGGGTTCAATAGCGAGCACAAATAGGGCAGGGCTAACTGGATCTCCCTGTCTGTTGCCCCTATACAACCTAAATGAGTCAGAGGTGATCCCATTGGTCACAACTCTAGCTTGTGGGGATCTGTACAGAGATTGTATCAAATTAACAAACCCATCTCCAAAACCGAACTTCCTAAGGACCGAAAAAAGGTATTGCCATTCAACCATATCGAAAGCCTTTTCGGCATCAAGTGACACGGCTACACTCGGTATCTTTTTTTTATTAGCAATATGAATTATATCAAGCAATCGTCTCAAATTATCAGTGGAGAATCTATTTATAATAAACCCTGTTTGATCGGGGTTGATCAGTAAGGGTAAATACCTTTCCAATCTCTTTGCTATCATTTTTGTAACTAATTTATAATCCGTATTAAGGAGTGAAATTGGTCTATAGGAAGAACATTTTAAAGGATTTTTTCCTTTTTTATGAATGACCGTTATAACTGCCTGGGCAAAGGAATCCGGAAAACCCCTCTCTCTTCTTCCTTGCTCAAGAACATCCATCAAAAGTGGCACCAGAAGATCTTGAAACTCTTTATAAAACTCAGATGGGAAACCATCCTCCCCGGGGGATTTATTTCCCGGGAGTGATTTAAGAACCTCAAGTATCTCTGATCTATGAAAGGGTTTATCCAAATTATCCCTGCCCTCCTCTGATAGACGCGGCAATTCAATGGAGGATAAAAATGACTCGATTTCACCAGAATCCCCTTGAGATTGAGATGTATAAAGGTCTGAATAGTACCTTTTAAAAGACTCGTTAATTTCTCCAGGATTATATGTTATAACATTTTGGGGGTTTTCAATAGCGTTAATTGTTCGTTTGTTTTCCTCAGTTTTAAGTTGCCATGCCAATACTTTCTGAGCCTTTTCTCCAAATTCATAAAATTGTTGCTTACACCTGATTATTGCTCTCTCTGCTTGATATGTATTCCTATTGTTGTATTTTAGTTTCAGATTCACCAGTTCTCTGTACCTGTCTTTTGTTGGGGCAATTTGATAGGTTTTCTCAAGGTCAGAAATTTGTCTTTCCAAAGTGTTAAGCTCAGAGTTATATTTCTTCTTCACTCCCTTAGTATATGATATAATTTGGCCCCTCAGATAAGCTTTTAAAGTGTCCCAAAAAATAAATATATTTGGAGCAGATGGCCTATTTGTTAAAATAAAAAAATTAATTTGTTCCCTAATGAAAGTACAGAATTCAGATTGTTTTAAGAGGGTGAGATTAAGTCTCCACCTGTACCTTACTTCTACTTTATCAGGCACAGACACCGACATCACCAACGGCGAGTGATCACTAAGTAACCTTGGAAGATATTCACTATCCATCACTTGATGAAATATCCGACCAGAGATCAAAAAGTTATCTATTCTAGTATGGGTATTATGTGGGTGTGAATAAAATGAATAATCTCTAACCTGTGGATGCATCCGTCTCCAAACATCTATCAATTGTAAATCTTCCATAAATGAAGATGTTATTTTAGCTGATTTAGTGAGGGGACAAGGTCTAACAGAAGATCTGTCAAGCACCGTATCTAAACAGAAATTGAAGTCCCCTCCTACCACTAGAAACCCTGGTGCTTGTGAGACCTGGAGAAAGACATCCTGCATGAATAAACTATCATCATAATTAGGAGCATATATGTTCATAAATGTCCAAAATTCTGAATACATTTGCCCTTGCACCATAATGTATCTACCCGATGGGTCTGATATAGTTTTATTGACAACAAAAGGTAAGTTTTTATGCAATAAAATTGCTGTTCCTCTTGATTTGGAGCTAAATGAAGAGAAAAAAACTTGACCCACCCAATCTCTTTTAAGCTTTTTATGCTCCTTGTCAGACAAATGTGTTTCTTGTAAATAAACAATATCTGGTTTTAATTTCTTCAGGTAAGTATATACTCTTTTTCTTTTTATAGGGCTATTCAATCCTTTAACATTAAATGTTACAAATTTCAATGGACTTACAGACATTGGCTATGATAAAAAATCAACCAGCCGATTCTTTCTCTAAATGACCGAACCAGGCCCAAGTGAGCAAATCCTACTCCATCCCGTCTCTCAGAATTTAGGGAAGGCAGGGGGTGTGGGCAGGAACACAGGAAGACACAAAATAAAAAGACAATACATTTAACATTTAACACGCTTCTCGATTGCCACCTCAACATCCTGGCAACCAAACCTAAACCTAACCTAATGACTCAAAGATGCTCACCTCTCCTTTCTAAACTAAGCTAACCTGTGAGCTCTCATAACAAAAAATAAAAACAAACGCTGTCGTATTTCCCTTGGAATATACATCTTAACCGTCATAGAGGCATCCTTGGCCCCCCAGATGTATGGGCAATTATACATTATAATAAAAATAAAAATAAAAAGACTGGCAAACCAATAAATTTTAAGCAATATTCTAAACTTTCAAAAGAGTAAAACATAATAAAAGAATATGCCTTGAGTACTGGTATTCACTAAACCCCTAGTACTAAATTAAATAAATAAATAAAATAATAGAAAAGACCGATAGTTCATAATAATAAAGCATATAATTAGAGGGAACAAGTTAGATCACTGTATCACCACTTAGCCAGTAACCATCAAAGGTCCAGTTCACTGACTCTGGTGTAAGACATGATGCAGTCATTGATTCTAAAGTAAACATGCAGTCACTGATTTTAGTGTAAACATGATGCATTCATCGATTCTCAAGTGAACATGCAGTCACTGATTCTGGTGTAAACACGATGCAGTCATCGATTCTCAAGTGAACATGCAGTCACTGATTCTGGTGTAAACATGATGCAGTCATTTATTCTGAAGTAAACATGCAGTCACACACCTGAACCCTTCGTTCTGCTCCAGATTCTGACTCGTTGAAGATAATCAGTGATCACTGGTCGCTGACATCTGCTGCTCCCGTTGCTCCAGGTTGTTGATAAATTTTAACATGATATTAAAAAACAACGCTAAACTAGAAAGTTCATTCTCAAGCTCACGCTAAACTAATTTATGGACTGGGCAAACAAAGTCTAATACTAGAGGAGTGTGGAATGGATTCACGGCTTCGAAGCAAAGACCGAAGCAAAGATCGAAAGAAAGATAAGAAGGACGAAAAAACTGTTGTTGCCAGAGAAGGGGCGGCTAAGGCTAATTCTAGCCGAAGCGACACAGACATGGAGGCTCGGGACAAGACTCCGGATCAAGAGGGAGACACCCAACTCGGGGAAGGACTTCCAAGCGTACTGAAAGAAATACGTGAGTTAAATAAGAGCCTTTCGGAGAAAATTGACCTGAGTTCAGCACAGCTCCAGACTTCCATCAACGGAGTGAAAGTTACGTTGGACAAAGTGCTAACGAGGGTAGCAGAAGCTGAGACCCGAATTGGTGAAACTGAGGACGCTGTAACTGAGCTGAAACAGCAGACGAAGCAGCTGAAAGGTGACAACGAGTTCCTTAAAAAGAAAATTGACCAGCTTGAAAATTATAGCAGGAGAAATAATGTTCGAGTGTTGGGATTAAAAGAAGGTGCTGAGGGGACCGACCCTGTGAATTTTTTCACAACCTGGATACCGGAGGTGTTGGGGGCAGGCGGCTAGGACACAGCGGCTGAGCGGCTGGAGGTGGAGATTGAAGGAGCACACAGAACCATGGGGCCTAGACCGGGTGAGCCATCTCGTACCACCCCGAGACCCGTCCTGATTCGTCTCCTGAGATTTCAGGATAGAGAGAAGATTTTGGCTTTGGCTAAAAAGAGGGGAAATATCACCTTTGAAAAGATGAGAATTAACTTTTTCCCTGATATGAGCCCAGAACTAGCCAGACGCAGGAAACAGCTCGTCCTCGCGCTGCTAGCAATCAAAGCTAAAAACATTCCCTGCTACCTCATCTATCCTGCACGCCTGAAGGTGCAACCAGAAGTTGGAGGACCCCGCTTTTTTGACTCAGCAGAGGAAGCCTTTAAATTTATCACCCTATCTCTAAGGGAGAGTCCAGACACCCTGCGGAGAAAACTCATTTCAGCCGCTTGTATCCGAGATCTCGTTCTTTCGGTCACAACCCAAAGCTCATGACCATAGATGAGGGTGGGAACGTAGATCGATCGGTAAATTGAGAGCTTTGCCTTTCGACTCAGCTCTCTCTTCACCACGACAGACCGGTACAGCGCCCGCTTCACTGCGGACGCTGCACCTATCCGCCTATCGATCTCACGCTCCAGTTTTCCCTCATTCGTGAACAAGACCCCGAGATACTTAAACTCCTCCACTTGGGGCAGGACCTCATCCCCGACCCGGAGAGGGCATGCTACCCTTTTCCGGCTCAAGACCATGGCCTCGGATTTGGAGGAACTGATCCTCATCCCGGCCGCATCACACTCGGCTGCAAACCGCTCCAGCGAAAGCTGTAGATCACGATCTGATGAAGCCAATAGGACCACATCATCTGCAAAAAACAGAGAAGTGATTCTAAGGCCACCAAAACGGATCCTCTCAACACCTTGGCTGCGCCTAGAAATTCTGTCCATAAAAGTTATGAACAGAATCGGTGACAAAGGGCAACCTTGGCGGAGTCCAACTCTCACTGGAAACGAGCCTGACTTACTGCCGGCAATGCGGACCAAGCTCTGACACCGGTCGTACAGGGACCTAACAGCCCATATCAATGGGCCTGGTACCCCATACTCCCGGAGTACCCCCCACAGAACCCCCCGAGGGACGCGGTCGAATGCCTTTTCCAAGTCCACAAAGCACATGTAAACTGGTTGGGCAAACTCCCACGCACCCTCCAGGACCCTGCTGAGGGTGTAGAGCTGGTCCAGTGTTCCACGACCAGCACGAAAACCACACTGCTCCTCCTGAATCCGAGGTTCGACTATCCGACGGACCCTCCTCTCCAGAACCCCTGAATAGACCTTACCAGGGAGGCTTAAGAGTGTGATCCCCCTATAGTTGGAACACACCCTACGGTCCCCCTTTTTGAATAGGGGAACCACCACCCCAGTCTGCCAATCCAAGGGAACTGCCCCCGATGTCCACGCGATATTGCAGAGTCGCGTAAGCCAACACAACCCCACAACATCCAGAGCCCTAAGGAACTCAGGGCGAATCTCATCCACCCCCGGAGCCCTGCCACCGCGGAGCTTTTTAACCACCTCGGTGACCTCAGCTCCAGAGATTGGAGAGCCCGACCCAAAGTCCCCAGGCTCCGCTTCCTCAGTGGAAGACGTGCCAGTAGGATTGAGGAGGTCTTCGAAGTACTCCGTCCACCGACTCACAACATCCCGAGTTGAGGTCAACAGCACGCCATCCCCACCATAAATGGTGTTGGTTGCGGACCGCTTTCCCCCCCTGAGATGCCGGATAGTGGACCAGAATCGCCTCGAAGCCGTACGGAAGTCATTCTCCATGGCCACTCCGAACTCCTCCCACGCCCGAGTTTTTGCCTCAGCAACCACCCGAGCCGCATGCCGCTTGGACTGTCGGTACCTATCTGCATCTTCCGGGAATCTCAGATTCAAACTTTCAAAAATGTATAATACAGTTTTAGGACTGATTCCCAGACGATTTTCCCACCTGATAGGAACAGATGAGCCTCATCTGTGAATTGGACTAACAAAGACCTTAAGAAACCCCCTACTGTTAAGGTGTGAGGTGTGATTTGTCAATCTACATAGGTATGTGTGTATCTTATCTCAGCCTTTAAAACCTGAACCCCACTCTCTGCTCTTTGAATTGAGCAAGCTCCTCGGATGAAGAGCGAAATGTCTCCTGTTACAAATAAAGTCCAGTTGTTTCTGTATTGAACGTTTTTTGATTTTATCATGTCCTATATGACTGAGAATCTTCACTAGCACCTGGAAGGAAGGAAGGACAGTCAGTATGGCATGGCAAAATGAGCAGCAGTTGATATTGTTTGTTTGTCCTTATAGTTTGGATCTTGCAGAGAAGCTCAGTTGTGAATCAAAAGGCTTCCAGAAACCCAACAGGCAGTTCAAGGCAGGAAAGTGGCTGGAGGGCAAGGTGCAAGGAACAAGGCACAGGACTAAGGAGAACCAGGACTGGACCCAAACGACAGGATGACTGCAGACACACAAAACAAGATAAGTATTTTCATAAACTCTCAGTAATACAGGTAGTCCTCGACTTACGATGGTCTCAAGTTACGACGTTTCGTGGTTATGACACGTATCTCCAATAAAAAAAAATAAAAAAATTGAAGAAAATTTTTATTTTGAAGCCTATTTGCGCAGTTTCCGGAAATTTCCGGCAGTTTCCGGTTTCTGTTTACTAAATATGGAGGCTACAGCTTGCCCTCTACTCTCTAAAAAAGCTAAGTCTGGACTTGTGGACATTCAAAAAACAAAACAAAACTTGTTGGAGCAAGCTGGACATGCAACAGCTGTGGAAAAGTAGCTGTTTTATGGACGGCGGTTTTACAACGTAAACGAATGGAGAATACTGAGGAGGGACGGAAGAACGGAGAAAATGACTTCACTAGCATTCCAGAGTAGGAAATTAACTCTTTTTCCCCTTCATTATGGCTCTCAAATGTATGTGTTTTTGGTTAATTATGTAGGGTACCGTATTCGTCGGAGGAAAATATGCACCGGTGTTTAATACGCTTTGTCCAATTATTAACAATAAACAAGAAAAAAACGTAAATAATACGCTTCAGTGTTTAACTTTTACACCTAAGCCTCAAATTTCCGCCTGGCATTTTTTACTTGTTTTTCACTAGAAAATATGAAGAAAATGTTCTATGGACAAGTGCTTCAGCACATTTGTTCAGAATATTTAGATCTTTCAATATCTAGCATTATTTTACATTATACTTGTTAAAAAACAACTATTAAAACTGTTTAACATCAAGAAAAAACAATAAGCGAAATTAGATTTTAGAGATTTTATGCAAATAAAACACTGCATTTGAACATGCAGTACAGATTTTGCATCACAAATTAACAATTTCAACACTATAGAACATATTTACAATGTTTTTTTTATTCTCACTTATTTTTACAAATAAGAAACAGACTAACAATTCAAATTATTTACAGGCGAATTTCCCCTCCCTACATTTCTCATTATCTTCTACACAAACAAAGTACAAACTGATGAATATTATATGTTATAGACTTGATATACTATTCCAAAAACAAAATAAAATATAAAAAATAAAATAAAACTATATCCTATTATATGTACCCAGTATAAAACAATTATCCACCAAATAACAGCCCTCATTCATTTAGAAATAAAATTCATTCATTCATTCATTCAACCTTTATTTAGTCAGGTAAATCTTTTGAACCTCATGGGCTCATTTACGAAAGCGACCTGCTAAAACTAAAGAACAATGAACAGCAATGGTAGAATTTCCTTAAACAATAAACAAACAAACAAACAATAAACAATAGAAAACAAAAGAGAGGGAAAAAAAAAAAAAAAAAAACAAAAATTTTTTTTTTTTTTTTTTTAACAAAGTATCAAAAAACTAGCAAAACATTATAAGGTAAACGTATAGAATCAAAGACAGGAACAAATCTGCATTGGTTTTTGCCAGGATTCCAACAGATTCTGAAAACCATTTAGAGAAGTCAAGTTTGAGAGCTTCAGATCTTTTTGTAAGATATTCCAGGAAGCTGGAGCGGAATAGGAGAAGGCCCTTTTTCCAAGTTCAGTCCTCACTGATGGAACACTGCAGGTAATCATGTCCTGAGAGCGCACACTGTAGCTGCAATCACGCATTCAAAAAGTTATTAGATTGTTAGATCAAATGTTTTTTCAGCTTTTTCTTCAGAAGAACAAAAAGAAACTTCTCCAAATTCAAATCATAAAGGAATCTCCTTATTGTCTTTTTATTCCTTGATTTGACATAGTTTTATCTGAATCTCTGCTCTGCTGCTCATGTTTTCCTGCTCAAGCTGCACTCTGTTCGTGCTGAAGACAAAAGACTCGCTTTCCAGGGCGTTTGCAGCTCACGGAGGGTGATTACCGTAATACCAGCAAAAAGAGCCTAAAAGCGCACTTTTTTTTCTTTCAAACACCGTTTGAATTTTTCTGATAGCACAAACGGTTGCAGAGTTACGGTAATCTAAAAATAGCTTGGGAAAACGTGTGGAAAAAGAGTCGGCAGAGACACCGGCGGTTTAAGAGGGTTAATACGCGTCATCGCCACGCGACGCGTCAGCGCCTCATTTGCCCTAATTAAGATGGCGGCGACAGAGCAAGCGAGTACAAAGAATTTCACAAGGAAACACGGTAAAACAATTATTTCATTGCGAGAAAAAATATATTTATTAGCTGACTTTATAGCAGACGTGCTCCTGAGCTTAACGAAATGTTCAAATCAGCTGGATTTTTTAAAAAAAGGTTCGCCAAATTTTAGGCAGGCGGTTCGGACCGGACACTTTGTTTCTTTAAATTTAGCTAAATAAACGCTTAAAAAATATATTTCTTAGCTGACTTTATAGAAGACGTGCTCCTGAGCTTAACGAAATGTTCAAATCAGCTGGATTAAAAAAAAAAAAGTTTGCCGAATTTTAGGCAGGCGGTTCGGACCGGACGCTTTGTTTCTTTAAATATATCTAAATAAACGCTAAAAAAATATATTTCTTACCTGACTTTATAGCAGACAGTGCCCCTGAGCTTAACCAAATGTGAAATCAGCTGGATTTAAAAATCAGCTGTGTGGTTTATGAGTTACTGAATCTTGCTAACAGCTACATCCATAGCAAGGGGCGGGCAGCAACAGTCAGTCCAACCAGAGGAGGCTTTTTTCGGACACATGAGCTAGAAACGTCTGGAAGTGGCCCTCTTCCTCTTTGCTCTCTGAGTCCTCTGCTGCTGCCCATAGTGCCCATAGCGGCCGAAACTGGTACTGCACCATTTTTGCCCAAAATGTAAAACGGCGAATCAGAGCGAAAAATGGGTCTAAAAATATGGGAAAAAATCCATAATTAATATGCTTCGGTGTTTAATACACAGGACATTCAAATGAGCAAAATAAACGCGTATTATACACCAGTTTTTACGGTACTGTGTTAGGATAGGCTAAGTGCTTGGTAAAATACAGTACTGTACGTATAAGGTGCAGTTTGGACATATGTTCCGAGTTACGTTGAAATTTGCTTTACGACGGAACGTAGGAACAAAACTCCATCATAAGTTGAGGACTACCTGTACTGGCCAGAAGCATAAATACCAAGCGAGGAATCAATGCTCCAGCAGAGTAGAACTTGACTGAAGCCTTATGTAGTGTTGGAGCTCATCAGGCAGATGACCTTCAGCTGTTGGTAATTTGCGGCCATCTTGGAGCTGCAGCTAGTGCTACTCTT
>JBBPBX010026664.1:0-16758 GCA_038048925.1 Garcialebias charrua | reverse complement strand
TATATATATATATATATATATACTGTATATACGGAGGTGAAGCCAAGATGGTGACCAGAGCAGTTGTTGTGTGGTGTAGCTGAGACATAGATCTAAATTTTCACTCCTCCTTGCCTACACTATGATCATTTTCTGAACCAAGAATTTTTTACAACTTCTTTTTCTTCCTATTCAACCTGAGCAAGAGTGGTGTTTTACTAAAACTGTGGTCAATAGTAAAAAGCAGTAACTGTTATCGGCGAGCTAACTGCTAAATTCAACTGTCATTTTCTAGAACATAACAAATACTGCGATGCAACGGGCGATGCAACGGGCGGTGCACGGAGTTAAAAGGAAAGAGAAAGACAAAACTACATCTACAGGCTTGCACAAAGTCACAATGTTGGCTACAACAAGCAGTCCTCGGATTTGCCCCACATCTGCTCTTGCTGCAGGTGTGCCTGCCCCTGATTATAACTACATTGATCCTTTCGCGGACAGGCAGAGCCCTGATTTGTCTCCTCTACTGGATTCTGACCCTGATACCCCTGCTAAACCGGATTAAAAGAAACTGAAAGGTGACTTATCTCTCTTTCAGTTGAGAGATAATATTGCTAAAATAATCAATGACCGCTCTGATAAGCTAGAAAATATGGTCAACCATAACACCATTAGCATCGATGCTCTGAAGAACGGAGATTGAAACACTGAAAACTGAATTGAAAGCTGTGAGCTCCATGTCCAAAAACATTGCCCATAAGCTGTTTGAAGTTGAAATGAGAATAAACAAAACTGAGCGGTATCAACGTAGATGGATCTTGAGACTGCACAGAATCCCAGAGGAAAGACAAGAAAACAATAAAGCTGCAAGCAGCATTGAGGCCTTCGCAGCAAAGCGCCGCTTCGGCCTTACGGCGACCGCGGGCACTCCAACTAGTCCACCCAGTCACCATTGCAAACGCTGCCATGCTAACCCCTCGACTCTGCATTGTGTAGTTTTTTCAAGGAAGACAAGGGGTTTCTACGGTGGCCCTGAGGTGCAAAACACATTAACAAATAAGGCGAAACACTTTAACAAAGTTCTGAAAAAAATTAACAAAATCTGAAGCACTTTAACAAATTCTGAAACACTTTAACAAAGTCTGAAACAAATTAACAAAGTCTGAAACAAATTACCAAAGTCTGAAACACTTTAACAAATTCTGAAACACTTTAACAAATTCTGAAACACTTTAACAAAGTCTGAAACACATTAACAAATTCTGAAACACTTTAACAAAGTCTGAAACACATTAACAAATTCTGAAACACTTTAACAAAGTCTGAAACAAATTAACAAATGAGAGAATCACATGGAAAGGGAATGTCCTAACTCCGAGGCTGACCCGGAAGTCATGACCCGGAAGTGATGACCCGGAAGCGGTCATTTCGACCCAAGATGGACAAAAGTCGAGTCGCGTTTCGCCCGTTCTGTGGGACACCTATAAGTATATTAAGCGGTTTTGTTTTTCATGCGGTCGATCATTGGAGTTTTTAAATGGCACAGAGCAGACGGATGCAGGAGATAAGTTGCAGCAGTGTGCTCTGTGCAGCCAGCATACATCTGCAGACGCCATAAGCGTAGCGCAAACCGAGGGCTGCATCTATCCGCTGTGAAATCAACATATTCTTCTGTAGCAGTTTAACATTTGTACGACACTCTGACTAGCAGTTTAACAGCTGTATGACATCCTGACTAGCAGGTTAACAGCTGTATGACACCCTTACAAGCGGTTTTACTGCTGTAGGACACCCTGAGTTCGCAGTTAACTCACTTTATTTCATCAGCACACATTTTAAAAAGAAACACTGGACGAAAAGGCCTAATATCCGGGGAAATACAACAGTATGCAAGTGTCCGTATCTGCCACATATCCAATATGTTTCCGGTGCTATACGGGGAGATCTCATCTTTAACAGATCTTAGTACAGGATATCCCATGCATACCCATCTGTGATAGATCCTAGCACTGGATTTTTTCTGTATCCTCATACATGATAAATCCTAGTATAGGATATTTTCGGTATACACATCTGCGATAGATCCTAGTATAGAATATTTTATGCATACCCATACTTGAGAGATCCTAGTATTGGATATTTTCTGGATACCCATATGAGAAAGATCCTACTACTGCATATTTTCCAGATACATATCTGTGATAGATCCTAGTATTGGATATTTTCTGGATACCCATACATAATAAATCCTAGCATTGGATATTTCCGGATACAAATCTGTGACAGATCCTAGTATTGGATAGTCTTTGGATACACATCTGTGATAGATCCTAGTATTGGATATTTTCCAGATACCCATACACAAAAAATCCTACCATTGGATATTTGCCGGACACACATCTGTGACAGATCTTAGTATTGGATATTTTCTGGATACCCATAGATAATAAATCCTAGTATTAGATATTTTCCGAATACACATCTGACAGATCCACATATTGGATATTTTCCGGATATCCATACATAATAAATCCTAGCATTGGATATTTGCCGGATACACATCTGTGACAGATCCTAGTATTAGATATTTTCCGGGTACCCATACATAATAAATCCTAGTATTAGATATTTTCCGGATACACATCTGACAGATCCTCATATTGGATATTTTTCGGATACCCATACATAATAAATCCTATCATTGGATATTTGCCGGATATACATCTGTGACAGATCCTAGTATTGGATATTTTCCGGATACCCATACATAATAAATCCTAGTATTAGATATTTTCCGGATACACATCTGACAGATCCACATATTGGATATTTTCCGGATATCCATACTAGTAAATCCTAGTATTGGATATTTTCCGGATACACATCTGTGATAGATCCTAGTATTAGATATTTTCTGGATACCCATACATAATAAATCCTAGTATTGGATATTTTCCAGATACACATCTGACAGATCCTCATATTGGATATTTTCTGGATACCTATACATAATAAATCCTATCATTGGATATTTTCCGGATACATATCTGTGATAGATCCCAGTATTGGATATTTTCTGGATACACATCTGACAGATCCTTATATTGGATATTTTTTGGATACCCATACATAATAAATCCTAGCATTGGATATTTTCCGGATACACATCTGTGATAGATCCTAGTATTGGATATCTTCTGGATACCCATACATAATAAATCCTAGTATTGGATATTTTCCAGATACCCATACATGAAAAATCCTAGTATAGGATATTGTCTAGATATGTATATTTAACTGTACACTTGCATATTGTGTGTGTGTGTATGTGTGTGTGTGTGTATGTGTGCATGTGTGTGTGTAGGGGGTTATGGAGAACAAGATCTGTGAGTTTGGTGGTCCTATCACTGCGTTTAGTTGGAAATCCTAACCCCAATTTGTTAAAATACAAATACCCATAATTCATAGGGAGAACGTAGGATGGACAGGAATCTCATAAATTGCGGTCAGGGAGTTATGGAGAACAAGATCTGTGAGTTTGGTGGTCCTATCACTGCGTTTAGGTGGAAATCCTAACCCCAATTTGTCCAAATACAAATACCCATAATTCATAGGTAAAAGTAGGACAGACACAAATCTCACAGATTGCGGTCAGGATTGTCGTGGAGAACAGGATCTGTGAGTTTGGTGGTCCTATCACTGCGTTTAGTTGGAAATCCTAACCCCAATTGGTCAAAATACCATAATCCAAAAAAAAAAGTGTTGGGAAAGTGTTGAAAGTTCCGATCAGCTCTGCAAGGTGCTGGCCAATATATTTAACACCTCACTTGCCCTGTACAGATCCTGTCTGCCTGAAGACCACACCACCATCATCCCAGTCCAAAAAAGCTCTACAGTGACTGCTCTAAATGACTGTTGGCCAGTGGCCCTCACCCGATAGTCGCTAAATGCTTCGAAAAACTGGTCATGACCCGCATCAAAACAACCATCATCAACAAGGACCCTCACCAGTATGCATACTGTGAGAACCAATCAACAGAGGATGCCATCTCCTCTGTGGTCCACACTGCTCTCACCCACCTGGAACAGAAGGACTCATACACCCATATGCTCTTTGTGGACTTCACATCTGCCTTCAAAATCATGATCCCCCAAACCCTGATGGACAAATTACTCACACTAGGACTAAGCCCCTCCATTTGCAACTGGTTCCTTGACTTCTAAACAGACTTCAGTCAGTGATGATCCACAATCAACTTCTCCTCTTCCACCATAACCCTCAGCACTGGCTCTCCTCAAGGATGTGTGTTGAGCCCTCTCCTGTTCACTCTGCTCACATATGATTGTGCAGATACCCATCCAGGTTGTCATAAAGTTTGCAGCTGATACAGCTGTGGTGGGATGCATCACAAACTATGATGAGTCCAGCTAAGCAGGAGGTGGAACACCTGGAGAGCTGGTGCAAAGCCTGATCAAGAAAGTTCATCAGAGACTCTACTTCCTCAGGCGGCTGAGACGAGCTGGTCTGAGAAGCTCAGTCCTCACCTCCTTCTACAGGTGTGCAGTGGAGAGCATCCTGTGCTCCAGCATCAATGTGTGGCATAGAGGCTGCACAGCTGCAGAAAGAAAAGCTCTGCAGAGAGTGGTGAAGGCTGCACAGAAGATGGAGTCAGTCTCCTCACCATCACAGGCATTTACACCTCCAGATGCAGGAAGAGAGCCACCTGCATCATGAAGGACCACACTCACCCAGCACACACACTTTTTGCCCCACTCCCCTCAGGAAGGATGTTGAGGAGCATTAAGTGTAGAACCACTAGACTGATGAACAGCTTCTACCCTGAGGCTGTTAGACTCATGAATATCTAACCAGAATGGTCACTGTGAAATATCACATCATATTGCTGCTGATCTGTTTCATGTTGCTGCTGATCTGTTCATGTTGCTGCTGATCTGTTCATGTTGCTGCTGATCTGTTTCATGTTGCTGCTGATCTGTTACATGTTGCTGCTAATCTGTTCATGTTGCTGCTGATCTGTTTCATGTTGCTGCTAATCTGTTCATGTTGCTGCTGATCTGTTTCATGTTGCTGCTAATCTGTTCATTTTGCTGCTGATCTGTTTCATGTTGCTGCTAATCTGTTCATTTTGCTGCTGATCTGTTTCATGTTGCTGATCTGTTCATGTTGCTGTTGATCTGTTTCATGTTGCTGATCTGTTTTGTGTTCATCTGCTCATGCAAACTCATGTTCGTGCTGCTCGTTGGAGTAGGTATTCCCCGACTTACGAGCGCTCTTACTTACGAGGTTCCAGACTTACGAGCTGGCAAATTTTTGGAAAAAACGCAAAAAATACAGAGTTTTTCTGTGTTTTTTCACCACAGTTCGTTAGCTAAACATGTGGACACACGTTTCCGATCATTTTTATGCACTAGTAAGCAGTTTTTCGATGAAAAACGAGTGTTCGTAGTCGCGCTAGCAAAACCGTTCCAACTTACGAGCAAAATTCCGGACTTACGAGAACATGTGCTTCGTGTTTCAACTTACGAAATTTCATCTTACGAGCACCTCGTTGTAACGGAACTCGCTCGTAAGTCGGGGACTACCTGTAATTTTATTCTATATATTAGTGCTTAGTGTATTTTTAGTTGGCGTTTTTCTTAGTTCACATCTTAGATCTTAGTAATGTTTATTTTACATTTTATTGTTGGATGTAACTGGGATGCAGTGTACATAATCTCGTTTCATCACATGTACTACATGTGGTGTGAATGACAATAAAGGCTCTCTGACTCTGACTTTTGTTATATACAGTACATGCATCCCAGGTAATGCTAAATGCTGGTGATAGGTGATGGGTGGGCTATAGTACAAAGGAGGCATACTTGAATGACATTCTTTGGGGGGTGGGGTAATCAAACCATAATAACAGCTTCATTGAAGTCCCTCTAGGCTCCATTGAGAGCAAGTTGTTTTTGTGAGACAGAGAGTGAGAACCTGGAACATATTTTCTTTGATTACAGGGTAGTTCCTGTCTTTGATTTTATACGTCTACCTTATAATGTTTTGCTAGTTTTTTGATACTTTGTTAAAAAAAAAAATCTTTTTTTTCTCTCTTTTGTTTTCTATTGTTTATTGTTTGTTTGTTTATTGTTTAAGGAAATTCTACCATTGCTGTTCATTGTTCTTTAGTTTTAGCAGGTCGCTTTCGTAAATGAGCCCATGAGGTTCAAAAGATTTACCTGACTAAATAAAGGTTGAATGAATGAATGAATGAAATTAGCTAAACACTATGTTCATAAATGTCTTTTTTTTAAATGTAAACCTAATGTGAACCACTGGAAGAATGTCCTATGCAAAATCTTTAATATGTAAATGAAAAAATTGCGTCTAATCAATGTTGAATGAAGGTACATTACTCTGTCCTCCTCACCATAGACATTACAGTATGCTCCTCAACACCCCTCCTCCTCTCTTCCCCCCTCCCCTCCACTCCCAGCTCTGGGTGAGAGCATTTTGCGGGGGTTATCACATTTTAAATAAGCTTAAATGTTGAGGACAATTGGTTGTAATTTTTCTCAGTACATTACCTTACTTGTCAGTAAATATTATTACTTACTGTTTTTGCATAACGTGTAGTCACGAAAACAAGGTACTACTTTATAAGAAAGTGGAGCGGTCCACCCCCTTCTTTTTTTTTTTTTACTGTGGTATCTCCCTACCTCACAACTTCTTCCGGATTTCAAAGTGCTGGTGGTTTGCAACGTGTGGTCTGACTGAACCCTGGAATTTAATGCTACTCTGAGCACCTCTGCAGTAAGGTTGGTGATATTAATTTAATCTTATCTATGTTTATTTAAAAATACCTACATTGTTTTGTACGTATGTCGCAGTTTAATATGTCAACTAACATAAAAATGCATGAATATTGGCGTGTACTTATTAATTTAGCTCCGTTTACAAATAGAAACTGAACCGTACAGTTTCGGTGTATGTTTGTCAGACCTATTGGTTAACATTTCGCTGTGTTTAGAAACTTTTCAAGTCTACCCGGGCAAATTCAAACGGGCCAATCGAGCGCGGCCACTGACTGACGTCGTGCGAGTTAACCAATCAAAAGCGTACATATTGGGGCGGGGGCGGGGTTCGCACAACGTCATTCAGTAACGGCACGCGATTAGTCTGTTCGTTTCGACGGAACGCCGGTTTGGCCTACTGGTTATAGCCCAGAAAAGTCACTGAAACCGTACATATTTAATATGTTGATGTGTTTCGAAAGTTCACAAATGTTTTTATGGTTTTCTAACCGGGCCAAACCGGCATTCCGCCAAAAACAGACCAATCGCGTGCTGTTACTGAATCACGTGGTGCTAGTCAGCAAATCAAAACCGTGCATATTGGGTGACTCATGCCAAAACAGGAAAAATTGTAATATATAATCCTTTTTCAATGTTTTATTTGTTCTTACAACCTTTTTATATTGATTCTTATCTTTTTGTAACTGTTCAGCACTTTGTTTGAAAGCGCTTTATAAATAAAATTATTATTTATTAAAGTTTGGTTGTGCATTTTGTAAAGTCTCAGACTGTATTGGTCCTGGTATAGTTATAATTAGACATTTAGTTAGGCTAGTATTTCATAATGAACAATAACAATATTATAGTATAATTGCTTGATTTTGATCCAAATCTACAATTATTCATTGTTTCAGCTTTTTTCAATGCAGCATATTAATCCCCCATCTCTTTTTTTTTTTTTTTTTCAGAATCACATACCAGTTTCAAGACAACAGTGTTGAAAAAAGGTAAGATGTAGGAAGTTGTTACTCCTTCATTCTGGCTCATTATCGGTCTTTTGCACGTGACGTCACGGCTCATATCTTTTTGCACTTACGGTCGCCATTTTCCGGGGATACCCGTTCATTTAAACAGAGGAAGTCCATGTTAGACACAGTGCGATACAGAACAATAACATCAGCAAAATGCAAACTAAATATAAAAATGAGCAGAAGCCTTATAGAGAGAAACTCAACCTTGAAGCCAGAGAACGTTACATGGTGAAGTTAGCTTCAATTATCAACATTGATCCTTACGAGGTAGCAGCTAAGGCATGGACTTCCTCTGTTTAACTGAACGGGTATCCCCGGAAAATGGCGACCGGGAGTGCAAAATGTCATGTGTCTGCAAAAGACAGATTGTCCAAAAATACTATCCTGATAAACTGCATCTGGATAAAGTGAATTTAATTGTGGTTGGATCAGAAGAGTAAATAGTTACCATTCTGACACCACATTACAGTAGTTTGTACACAATCCATCACAGCTGCATGCCTTTTAAAAAATTATTATTATTATTATTATTTTATTTTATTTTTATTTTTTTTGGGGAGAGATCACCTCCCAATAAATGTATTTTGGAAAATATTTTACTTTTGATAAGTGGGAGTGGTGGCGCAGAGGTTAAGTAGGTGCGCTTGTGATCGGAAGGTCACCGGTTCAAGCCCCGGTACCGACAACATCAAAGATGTGGGTGGGATAAGTGAAGCGGTCACATTTGTCTCCACCCTCATCTGCCCCACTCTGGGCCCTTGAGCAAGGCCCTTAACCCACATCATCTGCTTGGGTGGGATAAGTGAAGCGGTCACATTTGTCTCCACCCTCATCTGCCCCACTCTGGGCCCTTGAGCAAGGCCCTTAACCCACATCATCTGCTCCCCCGGGAACCCTAGATATCAGCTCTCTGCTCCACACAGAGGGCTGTGGTTGCTCGGTGGTCTGTGGTTGTGTCAGGAAGGGCATCCGGCGTAAAAACAACTGCCAAATCTTCATGCGACTAGATCGCTGTGGTGACCCCTAACGCAGGGAAAAAGCCGAAAGAAGGAAAAAAATAATAATAATTTTACTTTTGATAAGTACAAAATAAATAAGATACTTTAGGACTTTTACTCCAGTAATATTCTTACAGGAGACTTTAACTTTTACCAAAGTAATTTTATGATAAGGTACTTGTACTTTTACTAAAGTATTACTTTGAGGTACTTTATACAACACTAATTAACAATTTGTACGGGTATACAATGTTGCTTAAAAGCTAAACATCACACAAAGCCCCCAGAGACTGGTTTCCATTGTGGTCCTGTGTATTCCTGATTACATACAGAAAATGCCCTTTCTGTTAACAAACTGTTCCCTGTTGAACAAACACTAACATTACATTTTAAGGAAATTCTACCATTGCTGTTCATCGTTCTTTAGTTTTAGCAGGTCGCTTTCGTAAATGAGCCCATGAGGTTCAAAAGATTTACCTGACTACCGGTAAATAAAGGTTGAATGAATGAATGAATTTCTAACCAAAATAAAATCAACATCAATTATGCACACACATGCTCCAACCTTTCAAAATGTATGCAAAGATGAAGTTGTATGAACGTTTGTGTTTTACAGATGGAACCACAGATGACAGCAATGAAGAGCAGCTTTTGAAAGGCAAGTCTGTTAGACATTCCTCACTGTGTCATTAGCAGGTTATTTTTGTTTCTCATTTAATGATTTTAACTTTTCTTCTAAAGACCTTGCCATCCACAAGATGACTTCAGTGCTCACTGAAGTACTTGTGGTGGTGAAGGATCTGTCCAGAGATGTGCAGTTCATCAAGAACAAGTTGAGAGAGGGCAACATGACAAGGTGGTATCCGGGGACCAGCCACCAACTTATACATTCCCTGTCCAGCTGCCAGTCACCAGTGAACAAGACTTCATGGGGTGGAGTCATTACTGATGGAAGAATCAGTTCGTCAAAAGATGGTAATTTATTTGATAGACTGAACTGCATTCATTTATTAAATGTAGACCATTTCAATGTGGTCTGGCTCATTTTTCCTCAAGGAAATATATGTTAAGCTCTCTAGGTACTTGAGCACAAATTCTTATCTAAACGTTCAAAATGTGCCACAGAACATCTGCTATTAATGAAATGTTTTGAAATTTTTCAAATACTGTATATCAGGGATGTCCAAAGTGTGGCCCGAGGGCCATTTGTGGCCCCTGAAACGATTTTGTGTGGCCCCTGACTTCAGATCAAGAATTATACTAATTTGTGGGACAGTTTGTGCACAGTTTGTGCACACACCAAAAGCAGAACATGGCGCACCTCTCAAAAAAAAAAAAAAAAGAGGGGAGGGGGTATACAATTTTATCAAATATACACCATCTTCCTCACTCTTATTTTTGTGTCTTTCAGCTGCTGCTCGGCAGTTTGACCCAAAGCTAACTGACAAGGACTACAGCGAAACTAGGGATGTGCCGATCGATCGGAAACCGATCAATCGTCACCGATAATCATTAAAGCGGATGTGATCGGCTTTTGCCTTCAATTACCGATCACAGAGCCTGTGATGCGAAGTTTGCTAACTGCAAAACGTGCGACGAAAAAGTACCTCGTGGAGGAAGTTCAACGAAGTCCTTCAACACAACAAACCTAATTCGTCATTAAAATGTTTTAATACGTTTTAATAACTTACCAAAAGCCGTCTGCCAGCGCCCCCATAACAGCAACACCTGTTAGCATGTAGCTCCACCGAGCAGCCCCACCGAGTCCGCTCCGCAGTTACGGGCAGTCCAGTTTAGCTGCGGCTTCAAAAAGGCTGTCGGCTTTGTTATTCCAAGTTAGCTGGGTGTCCCCCGATATCTTCTGCTTCCAGTCCGACATCGAGGCGAGCTCCAGGAACCTCTGATCGCACAAAGCCGGCTGTCTGCTGCAGGTCCGGTTTAGCATGTTAGCCTTAGCTCATACCATGAGCTGCTGGTCTCGCGCGGCGCTGTAGGAACGCTCGGCGGTGTGATCGCAGCTGCTGCTCCAGTCCTGAGACATTCACAGAGTTCAGAGGAGTGTTTCCAGTTAATTTATCCGTATGAGGCATCCTCTTATGGGAGAAACAGTCCTCCAAAAGCCGACTGCCGAACTAATGAATGTAAAATGGCGGAGGCGGTATTTCCTGGTTCTTCTTCTTCTTCTATAGAGTTGAATGGCGGTTGGCGAACTCATATTAAGCGCATTACCGCCACCTGGTTCCCGCAGGAAGTTGTTCAAAAAAGCACGAAATTATTTAAAAATAATAATAATGATACTTAACGTATTTATAAAGCCATTTGTAAAAACAGCCAACAGTGCAGCTTTAAGTAGCAAATGGGGTATTTTAGTTTTTTATATGAAGTAATAGATGTGTTTTTTTTTAAAAAACAATAAAAAAACTTTTTTTTTTATTGAAAGTTAGTAAGGTAAACATTTTTCTTTGATAATGCAGTTGATAATTACTTTTATTTACTTTGTTCTCTGAAATAAATTAGTAAAAATATGTTTTTGTCTGAATTATGGTGATTTTATGGTTCTGAAAATAACATGAGTGCTGCTTCTGGCTACAAGATTCAGATCTTGTAGCCAGAAGCAGCACTCATAAATTACAGGTAAGCCATTTGATCGGTGATCGGTGATCGGTTTATGTGATCGGCTCACATATAGGCAATCGGTTTTTTGATCGGTATCGGTGATCGTCACACATAGGTGATCGGTATCGGTATCGGTTTCAAAAAACCTGATCGGCACATCCCTATTCATAGCGGAAGCCGGGGATGTACTTCCGCCCGCGGTCCCGCGCTCTTGTTTACGTTTGTGGGGAAACATACTTGCTAGCAATTTATTTATTTATTTACACAAAAGTTTCCTTTACCTCACGTAAATGGAAGCACATAAGAGGTGGATAATTCCAAGGATGTTTTAAGAAGCTGCGAAGATAAGACGTTAACTGCGAAGATAAGATGTTATCTGTGCTTCAGCTGTCACTGAGCAGTGACAGCTGAAGCACAGTTAACGTCTTATCTCACTGCTCACGGACAGGCTGACTGGACACTGTGGAAGGTACATAACTTATCTCCTGATATCAGAATATTTAGATCACAGCCAGACATTAATATAGTCAGAGTTCAAGTCTGTGCTGTGAATGGAAGCATACATTTAATATAAAATTTGTTGAAAATGTCACAATTGAAATGTACAAAGTTGAAACACATGCTGTTTAATTAACAAGTTGATGATAAAGTAGTTGTATATTTTCTGCAATATTCAAAGACAAGATAATATGAAATATGTACATTGTTTTGAGAAAACCATGTGTTGCCATTTAAAGAACCTGTTACATTGTGTTGAGCCGGAAAAGGGTAGCATGCCCTCTCCGGGTCGGGGAGGAGGTCCTGCCCCAAGTGGAGGAGTTTAAGTATCTCGGGATCTTGTTCACGAATGAGGGAAAACTGGAGCGTGAGATCGATAGGCGGATAGGTGCAGCGTCCGCAGTGAAGCGGGCGCTGTACCGGTCTGTCGTGGTGAAGAGAGAGCTGAGTCAAAAGGCAAAGCTCTCAATTTACCGATCGATCTACGTTCCCACCCTCATCTATGGTCATGAGCTTTGGGTTATGACCGAAAGAACAAGATCTCGGATACAAGCGGCTGAAATGAGTTTTCTCCGCAGGGTGGCTGGACTCTCCCTTAGAGATAGGGTGAGAAGCTCAGTCATCCGGGAGGGACTCGGAGTAGAGCCGCTGCTTCTCCACATCGAGAGGAGCCAGTTGAGGTGGCTCGGGCATCTGGTTAGGATGCCTCCTGGACGCCTCCCTGGTGAGGTGTTCCGGGCACGTCCCACCGGGAGGAGACCCAGAGGAAGACCCAGGACGCGCTGGAGGGACTATGTTTCTCGGCTGGCCTGGGAACGCCTTGGGATTCCCCCGGAGGAACTGCTCCAAGTGGCTGGGGAGAGGGAAGTCTGGGCCTCCCTACTTAGGCTGCTACCCCCACGACCCGACCCCGGATAAGCGGAAGAAGATGGATGGATGGATGGATGGGTTACATTGTGGTTGAATAAAACAAAAAAACAAGTCATTTTTTAGTTGATCTCATACATACACTATTACATAAGCTTTTCAACAAAAACATTCATGGTGTAGAGTATATATATTATATACAAGAGAAACATAGAAATTATGTACTCCATATCTAAAAATTTCTGTGTTAAGGTACTCTGTCCGGTCGTAGAATCTTCAATCACCAGCAGACTCCCAGGACATGGATGGAAACTCGACTTGGTCCAGAAGTTTTGTGCAGTCGTACACAGCAACAAACGAGTTAAAATCTTCTATAAATAAATCTGCTGTTCATTTACATTTGTTCTTTTTGTTGTTATTTCAATAATTAAAATACACTGTTCAATGTCTAATAATGTGAAGTAGTTTCATTGTGATGTCACCCATACTACTCATTGTAATACACATAAATAAAAACTAAAGGTCCTGATTGTTCTTAGGCCAGTGTTTTTATTCACATGTGCAAAGCATAAAAACATTCATTTTGCTTATAAGTTTTCATCACCCAGGAGACTGACAAAGTTCAGAATAAAAGCTATAATTATACATTTAAAACAGTTGAAACTGAATAGTGTACAATATGACAACTGTGGGTGGTGTTGTCTTAATGAAAATGAATTGGCACAGAATAAAGATCAAAACCAATTCAACAAGCAATGATGGAGACCAGCAAACTGAACAGATTTCTCTTCATGTGGAACTGTCCGATTTCAGCCAACTCCACAGGAATCCAAGGTGTAGATCTGAGACTGGACCCAGGTGTACGATCTGAGACTGGACCCAGGTGTACGATCTGAGACTGGACCCAGGTGTACGATCTGAGACTGGACCCAGGTGTACGATCTGAGACTGGACCCAGGTGTACGATCTGAGACTGGACCCAGGTGTACGATCTGAGACTGGACCCAGGTGTACAAACTTATCTCTGGATGGATCTCGTGGCTTCAATGTTCTGTAAAGTAGAAAAAGAAAACTTGTCTTGTCATAGACAGTGTGTACAGTACAGTATTAGTACTAAAATGAGTAAATAAAGCATTTACTTAATGTAGGATCTTATCTCTGGATGGATCTCGTGGCTTCACTCTTCTGTAAAGTAGAAAAAGAAAACTTGTCTTGTCATAGACAGTGTGTACAGTAGAGTATTTGTACTAAAATGAGTAAATAAAGCATTTACTTAATGTAGGATCCAGTGGTGGGCACATGAACGCTAGAGAGCGCTAATCCGCTTACAGTGGACCTAAACTTTTTGTCAGCGTTTTTGTGGTTTGACTAACTTTTATAATTCCTAAGCGGATTTGTGCTATTTTTATTTAAAATGCAGTACCGCTAATAACTAATTATCTATCAGGAAAAACCAATAAACTTATTTACAAGCTCTTATGCTGCTTGTTTTACCTTTTTCCCCACAAATTATGCCGTTGCCTGGGGATCCCAATCAGCATGGGGCCCCGGCCCCGCCGCACCCCGGCCAGTCACCTACATCCCTAACATTGATCCTGCTTGTTAATGTACATTTAACATAAAAATAATTATAGTTACGATGAAAACGATCATTAAATACGCAATAACGACTGCACACCATCATACAGCTCCAACCACTTCATCAAGTTTGCGGACGACACAACAGTGGTGGGTCTCATCAGCAACAACGATGAGACGGACTACAGGAACGAGGTGAGCCGCCTGGCCTTGTGGTGCGGACACAACAATCTCACTCTCAACGTGGAGAAGACAAAGGAGATTGTTGTGGACTTCAGGAAGAGGGATGCCCAGCATGCCCCTCTGACCATCAACAGCACCGCAGTGGAGAGAGTAGACAGCACCAAGTTCCTGGGAGTGCACGTCTCGAAGGACCTGTCCTGGAGCAGGAACACTGCAGCACTGGCAAAGAAGGCTCACCAGCGTCTCTACTTTCTCCGCAAGCTGAAAAGGGCTGGAGCTTCAACCCCCATCATGAGCACCTTCTACAGAGGTGCCATAGAAAGTGTCCTGACCAGCTGCATCACTGTGTGGTTTGGTGCATGTACTGCATCCTGCCGCAAGAGCCTCCAGCGCATTGTGAGAGCAGCTGAGAAGATAGTCGGCACCTCCTTCCCCTCACTGCAGGACTTACACAGCAAACGCCTCACTCGGAAAGCCCACTGCATGGCAGGTGATCCCACACACCCACTACACAGCTGCTTCAGACTGCTGCCATCAGGGAGGAGACTGAGGAGTCTCCAGGCTCGAACCAGCAGACTGAGAGACAGCTCTGTTCATCAGGCAGTCAGGATGCTAAACACTCTGCCTGCTCTGCCCCCCCTCCCATTTGAACTGCCTTAACACTAAAACTTTCTCACACATTACCACACAACACAAAGATTTTAACACTGGACTCTGTGTCATCAAACGGGTTATTCACTAAACTCTCGGTCATGTGCTCATACAGTTTGCACTACTTCTCATACTTGCACTAATGTTTGTATTACATCACTGCCTATAATCATAATACTGTTTACATTCTCTGTTTACATTTATTAATACTGTTTACTTTTTTTACTACTGCTTACATGTAATTACTACTGTTTACATTTACACTACTCTAATATCTACACCACTGCTGATACATATACAGTGTGCTCTGAACGGTCTTACTTAGGGATGCCCAATGTGCCTTACTGCATATGCCACTTTTTGCCTCTATAACAACATCAACTACTACCTCATACATATACTGTGTACATTAACTCATACGCTGCTTTGCCACTTTGCAAATGTCAATGCTAGAAACCTTTAGTTTATTTTAGTTATACTTTTTATACTCTTTTTTTATACTAGTATGCAAAAACTCAGGACAGTATTATGTTCATTAAATGTTTAATGTTTTAGTTTTAGAGTTGGTGTAAATTTTCATACTCTTATACCACTATGCAAAAAACTCAGGACAGTGTTAGTTTTACTATTTTATGCTTATGTCTATTATTATATGTTTCAGTGTTTCAATGTTTAGATGTTTACTGTTGCACCGAGGGACTGAGAGAAACGCAATTTCGGTCCTGTGTATGTCCTGTACAGTACATATTGCAGATCTGACAATAAAGTTGACTTTGACTTTGACTTTGATAAAAAACCGGTCGATTTCTTTATCCCCCTACTAAAAATGGACTATTCCATCTTGACATCTTCCGGGTCAGAGGTGAACTCAGGGGCTAATTCTGTGGCTAGCTGTTTGTGCTGGGTACTTGGATAAATCCGCAGAGAACCCCGCTGTTTCAAGCCAAATTAACGCGGCCGGAGGATTTTATTGTGTGTTTTGTGTCGACCATTCGACGGTGAGTCGTTAGTTTTATGTATTTTAGTTACTTTTCATTAAATCTGTTGACTACCTATAGAATGTTGACATCTTCCGGGTCAGAGGTGAACTGGACCTAACTCTGTGTCCAGCTGGTTGGTTGTGCTGGGTTACTAATGGATAAATCCGCAGAGAACCCCGCTGTTTCAAGCCAAATTAACGTGGCCGGAGGATTTTATTGTGTGTTTTGTGTCGACCATTCGACGGTGAGTCGTTAGTTTTATGTATTTGGGTTACTTTTATGTATAAATGCGGTGGCGACACACCCGTGTATTTGAGATTTAAAAGTGGTTTTAGGGATTAAAAGATCATTCTATTTTTTGTTAATTTCGTGGCCGAATAGAATATATGTACGTAAAGTATTAAATAAATCCTTTGATTTTTGTAATTTCATCCTTTTAGGATCATTTTTGTTACTTTTCAGTTGGCAGTGTAGTGCAAATTTTGCATAACGCTGCCGGCTATATATATATATATATATATATATATAATATATATATATATATATATATATATATATATATATATATATATAATATATATA
>JBBPBX010026663.1:23021-37932 GCA_038048925.1 Garcialebias charrua | reverse complement strand
GATGTTTGGGGGAATGCGTGTAAAACAATCACAAAGCCTATTTTTGTATTACAGAAAAGAGCTGTAAGAATTATCACTAGAAAGCATTACCGTCATCCATCAAGTACATTATTTTATCAACTAAAATTACTGAAGTTCCATGATTTGGTAGACTATAATATTTTATCAGTTATGTATAGAGCTCAAAATAATGCATTACCTTTAAATATCCAAATGCACTTTGTTAAAAGACAAAGTTGTTATAATCTTAAGGGAACAGAGTTGTTTGTAAAACCACAATTCAGAACCAGTTTGAAGGGACGTTCTACCTCAATTCAGGGAATTAGATTATGGAATGGCTTGGAGAATGTAGTTAAAAATGCCAAGTCAATGTTTACATTTAAAAAAATGATCAAAACAAATATGTTAAAAAAATATATGTGAAATAACGTAATGTGTATTGTATTAGTTAGAAAATTAGAAAGTGTTAGTCATTTTGTACTGTATTAGTATTAGTTAGAAAACTAAAAAGAATTAGTCATTTTGTACTGTTGGTTGAAGAATATTATTGTTTAACCTGATTGTTGGAAAAAGTTGGTTGAAGATTATTATTGTTTACATGGTTTGACTACTGTTGTTTAATCTGATTGTTGGAGATAAGGGGCAGATATAATAAGATTTATTCTTCTTTCTGCCACCTTTCATTTTTTTACATTTTGTACACTATCATTATGAGATTGCCTTGTATTGTTTCTTTTGTAAAAAAAATGAACAAATTTAATAAACATAAACATAAACATAAACTTTCAGCCTGGCCTTTGAAGGGAACTGGCTGAGAGCCTAAGGCTTTGATTGCTTTATCCCAAAACAAACAGTTACAACATACACAAGGGTACCCCTTGGTGTTTATGTTTGCTTAGGAGATATTTAATGGAAGGGTTTCCCCTCTCCTTAACAGATCTCCAACATCAGGATGGGCCCCACTTGTCAGTCGTGCCCCTTGTATATATAAAAAAAGTTTTTACCCTAGGGACTTGGGAGGTTACCCTGTGCTTGACCCAGGATTTCTACCTCCACATTTCTCACCCAATTACTTGTGACGTAATGGGTCCCTTGCTCCTTTCCTCCTGTTTCTCAGGTTGTTCCAGAGAGAAAAAGGAGATGAGTACTCACACTAGTGGAGCACGCTTAGGCTGTCTCTAGCTGGTGTTGTTTATCTATGTGCCCAGTTGAAACATCAAGTTGATGTTTTTTACTTTTGGCATTTTTTCTTCTCAGCCTGTGCTCTCTACATACCCTGTAGAAAGCAGCTGGGAAATGCCTGTCTTTTTAAGGCGGATGTTCTCACATGCATTTTGCTGAGCATTTCAAGGGCGTGAATGAATTACGTTCCCATAGCATATGTTGCACCGAGAGACATGACTGAAAGGGAACTGAAAGTTATGCACCATAACTCATGTTCCCTGAAGGAAGGGAACAAGGTGCAACATATCTGGCCCTTTCAATGCTGAAAGCTCGGTGAAGTGCATTTTGGAGAAAGATGGATGGGCGTCAGTGGCTTAAATACCCAGAGGGCGGGGCCTCTGTCGCGACGCTGACGCCCTTGCCGTAAAGGCGATAATGTATTCCTTCAGGTAATCGCGCGGGGGCGCAATTCCCATAGCATATGTTGCACCTCGTTCCCTTCCTTCAGGGAACATGAGTTATGGTGCATAACTTTCAGTTTTTAAGCAAGATTTACAAACCGTGAGGGAGGGGGCCTGTCTGACAAGCAGAGGTAACTCGTTCCACAGTCTTTGGCTTATTACAGAGAACGCCCTGTCACCTCTGTGCTTGAGATGGGTTCCTGGAACTGTGAGGAGCAACTGGTCTGCTGATCTGAGAGAACGTGGTGGGACATACGGCTGGAGCAGATCAGTAAGATAGGAGGGGGCAGAGCTGTTTAATGATTTATACAAGAGCGTTTTGCATTGGATTCGAAGGTGAATCGGTACCCAGTGCAAGGAGGCCCAAACAGGTCTTTTGCTTGTGCTGGTTAGAAATCAGGCTGCCGCATTTTAGACCAGCTGAAGTCTAGCTATAGAGATCTGACTGATACCAAAAAGGAGCGAGTTGCAATAGTCGAGTCTGGATGTAATGAATGCATGAATTACTGTCTCCAGGTTACATAGTTGATTCATTCAACCTTTATTTATACAGGCTATCCTCGTTGAGTCATGGGGACTCATTTACAAGAGGGACCTGTCTCACTCACACCAAACAACCATCCACTCTCACACTCACACCTAGGGTCAATTTAGAGTCACCAATCAGCCGAACGTGCATGTTTTTGGTCTGTGGGAGGAAGGAAACCTGATTTAATGTAGAGCTGAATTTTAAGGGTTACTTATATTATTTTTTTTTCCCTCTTAAGTACAATAAAAATATATTTAAAAATTCCAATTAGAGAGTAAAGTCTTCTTTCCTACAGGATGCAAGAGCCTAAGAGCATTCAAAATGTAAGTGTTACGGTTGCGGCCGGGGTGTACCCAGAATGAAAGACCAGAATCGAACAGAAACCAGAACTCAGAGAATAATTTACAGTGTTTATTTACAGTCAGTGAATAAAGAATGACATCCATGAGGGGGGCAGGAACACCTGAGGAGAGGAGGGGATGTTTAATGGACTGTTGTTGAATGAATAGTTGTTGTACTGAAGTAATCCTTACGATGAGAAGTCTTAAACAGAGTGCTGATGTGGTGATCCAATTCTCCAGTAATCCAAGGTAGGACCAAGCATTTGAAAAGGCAAGTGGTGGAAGGCAGGCAGCAGCTTATTGAGAGGCAGGAGGAGTTGAAGCTCATGTGGAACTCAGGCAGGGCAGGAACACGATGAATCCAAGAACTCTGAAGAAACGCAGAGAAAAACACAATCTTAGAATCAACTAATATCAATAAAAACTGGCTAGAACACTACTACCGTTAGTAGGCAATGTCCCAGCGCCTGTAGAGTGGTTCCTGGGTCTTCTTATACTCCTACTGGTCCTGGGTGTTGGTTGATTAGAAGCAGCTGCTGCCAATTAGGAGTGTGGAGGAGAGAGGGAGGCAGGGTGTAGAGCAAGACTCCTACAGTAAGTGTTCAACAGAGTTTAAGAATGACACTTTATATCAGAGTAACCTATGAAATGTTACCTCACTTTTCAAAACTGTCACTGTCTGACCAACATGCTTGGCTTCAGCCTAGTTGTGACTGAAATACCTATTCATTGTTTATAACCATTTATATGTATCTGACACTCACTTGGTGTGTCAGTGATAATTTAATAGTTAATTATTCTTTTTATTTTATTTATTTTTATTATTTTCAGATCGGCCCCACAGAGTCAGACATGAACTTGTGGTGGAGAGTAAGTACTTCCCTTTTTTTTTTTTTTCTGTGGACAAACTCTATGTTAGTGTGTGAAAAAGAAAGCAAGATCGTCTAAATCGATTTTTTTTTTTTCAGCTTGACAAACTCATGGTGCTGAGCTTCAAAGGTTGAAATGACATTTACGAAAAAAGTTCTATTTTCTTTACTGTTCCGTTTACAAGGGTTTCAATTAAGTGAATTGTGTTCCAAGAAGTGATGTCCTGTTCACTGAGGCTTAATGGAAAACAGTAACTGGTGGCAGCTGTGCACTGCACTGGCCCCATTCTGTGCTGAAACAGAAATAATAAAATCTTGGTCTAGTGGTGTCACAAACTCCACACCAAATAAACATCGTTCAACCTGGATTTCTCTTCATTGCATCAACCTTTCCTATTGGTTTCTGACAGCCACAGCTGTATCAAAGGGCAAGTGTTTATTTATGTTTCAATAGAAAAATCGTGATTTTTCTCTTTACATATGTTTGTGGATGAGCGTTTGCAGGTGCATGCATTTATTCATGGATCACAGTACATTTCTAAGCCAATCATGAGGACAGATGCACACCATGCTGTGGCCTACTTCTCAAGGAATGTGACTGAATCAGCGTTCATCCTGCCTTGGAGCAGGCAAAATTAACACAAAGGGAGTCACTTGTCACCGAGGAATAAAATGTAGATTAAAAAAAAAACATTCTCCCTGATAACCATTTTAACCCATAGATGTTTCTTTTAGTTTCTCAAACTAAAATTTGACATATAAATCTAGCTTTAGTCGTTTTATCCCACTTGTCTCAAACTCCCACTCTTGCCCTATTTTATCAGTTTATTTTTTTTTATAAACTACTCGGCTTGATTCATTCTTGTACTCTGCAGTGAACCCTTAGTATTTCAAGGAAGGCTGTTATTGACTGCAAATGTGAGGAACAAAATAAAATATTTGCACTGGATGTGTCATGTCCCCTTTCGTACCTGTGGTAGTTTAAAAATCATGCTTTTATGAGGATATATGTGTATTTTTTGTCTTTGTAAAGCTGAGTTTCTAAAGAAAAGACGCACATCTGTAGAAACACTGCCATTGTACTGCATGATCAAAGATTAACATCCCTAGATCAAAGACTCATCTGCAGTTGTCTAGATTGTCAGCTGTAGTGTGGCGCGGTGCAGTTTTTGTTGCAAAATTTAGCCGTCTAAATAATTAGCAACAAACAGGGCTTTCAAGAATATTTATGCAAAGTTACTTCTTTTCAGATCACATTCTATTTGACAACAGCTGATTATTTCTGGATAGTTCATCTCATGATGCAGGAAGAGGGCTGCCTGCATCATGAAGGACCCCACTCACCCAGCACACACACTTTTTGCCCTGCTCCCCGCAGGCAAGAGTTTGCAGAGGATTCATTCAACCTATATTTATACAGGTTAATCAAATTGAGCCTCTGGGACTCATTTACAAGAGAGACCTGAATTTTAACAAAGAGTTATGACAACAGTGGACAACAACGACAACAATAGACAATCATAAAGGATGCATACGTTTTTTAAACACATGAAAATAAAATGGTAATTAATAGGATAATTAAAAGAAAAAGTAGCAAACAAACTGTGTAGTAGCAAACAAAGGTGGTGTAGAATACTAAAAACAGGAACATGTCTGCATTGTTTTTTGCCAAGAACTTAACATATGTTTAAAGCCACTTAGAGAGGTCAAGGTCAAGAGCTTCAGATCAAGGTCGAGAGCTTCACATCAACATTAAGTGTAGAACCAGTAAACTGAGGAACAACTTCTACCCTGAAGCTGTTAGACTCATAAATCCCTAATACCATACCATACCATTATATTTCTAAAGCACTTAAAATACAACATAGTAGCCGACCGCAGTGCTGTACAAAAATAAAAACAAAAACAAACAGTAAAAACAATAAAACAACTACATGTATAAGAAAATAGAAATAAAAACATCACAAATAAAATAATACAACGTTAAGACAGATGCTAGCTCACTCTAGGTTAAAAACCTAAGGGGAAAAAAATGTGTTTTTAAACGAGTTTTTAAAAACAGAAAGTGGTGTGGGGCCTGTCTGACCTTCAGTTGCAGATCATTCCACAATTTAGGAGCCAGACCTGGAAAGGCTCTGTCTCCTCTGGATTTATAAAAGGTATTCAGGAATGCTAAAAGCATCTGGTTAGAGGATTTAAGAGCATGTGATGCATATACATAAAGGTGAAACAGTTCAGACAAATAAGAAGGACTGAAACCATTCAAAGACTTAAAACAAACAATAGAAGTTTAAAATGGATTTGACACTGAACAGGAAGCCAATGAAGGGACATCAAAACTGGAGTTATGTACCCACGCCTGCCTGTACCAGTCAAAAATCGTGCAGCAGCATTTTGTTCCAGCCGTAAATGTGACAGGGAGGTCTGGCTAACTCTGATCAAAAACGAGGTGCAATAATCCAAATGTAAAATAATAAAAGTGTGGATCACTGGCTCCAAGTAGCACCTAGAAATGAAGGGCTAATCAGGATTATCACTGTGAATGAAAAAAAAATCACTGTGATGCAACTTTTGATGGTTGATATGTGCTGCTGATTAGCCATGCTGCTGATCTCATGCTGCTGCTGATTATTTCATGCTGCTGTATTCATTCATTCATACTCATGTAGCCACAAAGACTCATGTTTTAGCTGCTGTTGTTCGGTGTATTGGTTTGACTTATAGTGACTAGCGTATAGATCTTTTAGCGTACTGCTTGGCATTTGTTTGGCGTATATACCGGTATTAGCTTTTATCTTAGATCCTCGTTTACTGTTTATTTTTACTATTTATACTTTTGTTGGATGTAACTGGGACCCTTGTACACAATTTTGTTCCACCTCATGTACCACATGTGATGCGAATCACAATAAAGAACCTTGGCCTTGATATGTGTTAGAACTGTACTTTGATGTTGAGCAGCAGAGCTGTAAAGATGCTCAAAACCTAGAGAGCTAAGAGGTTTGGACCTAAAGGTCAGACGGAATAAATGAAATGGATAGGTTAGTTTCACAGCCAATTGAAAATTATAATCGCTTGAATGAATTTCCCATACAATTGTATAATTAAACCTTGCAATTGTAATAAAAAAGCAACCACTTAATGTTTTTTTTTTGCAGACTGGGTTTGCAGAAACCCAAAACAGTACTAAAAAGCAAACCACAGGTGTTTTTGTTGCATTTGTGCACACCATTTCTTCCTGGACTCATTAATCTAATTTCCATTATTTTTTATAGAAAACTAGCTTTTGTTGCGCTTTATGTTGTTCTTAATGTCAAAGGTTGGTAAAAAAGGATGTGATGGGAAAGGAAATACATTTTGCTTTTCTATTAACTGGATAATGAAAAGTCAACAAATAGCTCAGCATTCTAACAGCCCTATCACAAAAAGGAGATGATGACTGAAAGTAGAATGAGTCGTGCTTTATATGGCTCTTTTTTTTACTTTATAAAAAAAACTTTTGTTAGAATACAAACACAATTTCTTTTTTAGTAGCTTCATTACTGACTCATCTCAATATTCTTGAAACTAAATTATTGCACTGTTTTCAGTGTTTGTGGTGGGAGGATGGCATAAACGAATAAAAGTTACTAGGACATTGCTTTTGCACTCAGTAAGTGTTTCAGGGATGCTAACGTTGTATGAGCGATAAAGAAAGTAAGTCTTCTCTCTTCCGGACCACCTATCTTCCCACACGGCACCTTTACATCCTGAGGCAGCAAAATGCCCTCCCTACTTCCTTTACTCCAGATTAAAGCGCCAACCGCCAAGGTCTTCATGACCTCAGGAGAGTGTGCAGGATCAGACGGCTCCTGCTTTGCTTGCATTTTAGCCGCAACAGCTCAAGTGTGTTATCTCTTTCATATTTGTTGAATGGATTTGGATTTCTTCATCCCCTCTGGCTCCTGAGGGCACGCCCACTTGCTAGTGTTTCTAAGGATTTTTTTGCTGACTGAATTAGCATGTATGATCCCTCACAGCAGTAAGAGTGACATGCAGACTCACTGGTGGTCCTATAAACCACACAACCTGCAAGAGCACACATGCGCTTCTTAGCCACAGGCCCTCTGGTCCTTAAGAAACAGAACGATCAGTAGTAAGGAGATAGAGAATTGCTCCAGGCAGTAGTTTATATCAAAAAAACTACTGATACTTTGAAGATCCTTGCAACTACCCACCCCCCTCAGGTCATGCTCAAGGTCCTTCGCACAACTGCTCAACTTTTGCAAAAAATGGCAGTAAACAGTGCAAACAGCATCACAATTATTATTTTTGTGCAGTGTGTACATGGACTAGTTGGAATGTTTGTGCATAGGCACTGCAGTGTGATATATTTAATTTTTGGAATATGATCTTAAAGTTCAACCATCATTTTCATCTTTATTTTTAAATCTTGGATACATTGAAAGTGCTCAGTCTTATTGAAACCTTGGAATGTGTAATTGACTAATTAGACTAGCACGAATATGGATCTTATGTGAACCAAACACAAACAAATGGGAGTCACAGTGCAGCGCTCTCATAATTAACACCATTTAATTACCTTGTTCACTTTAAATGGCACTTAAATTCACAAATTTAACATCACACTTTATTGGAGAAGTCATGAAAACAGCTTGTTTTTGATTGTCTGTTTATTAAAGAGGAGTTAACTCCTGTAACTGTTAAAATTAAGTATTTTTGATGTTACATCGGAGGTTAAATTTGCAAAATGTGACAAAAAGAGATTTGAAGTGGCATCTACAAACGTGCTAGTGTGAAAAACACAAACTGCTATATGTACAATAGTGTGTTGGAAAAAGACTTTTACTGCATCACACTGTAGTATAAAAGTGACTTCATAGACTGATCTTTGAACCTTTATTCTACTAGACCTGATAAACATGATCTTCTTCCTCTGATCGTTTTCCTGAATGAAATATAACATATTGCGTCAGCAGCACATAATCAGGTGCATGAAGGGAGAGAGTTTGCTCTTGAGCCAATTCATCCTGCCAAATATTGATGCAGGCGTTTTGCTTCACATTAACCTTCACGTTTATTCTTACATAACAATATTAATGATTCAGCAGTTTAAAAAAATAGTGAATTATTCTATCCCATGAGCACAGAAGTTTTGTTTTATATTAATAAGTTACATTTTAGGGTTTTCACAACAATTATGATTGGCCGCCAAAAAAACATTTGAGTGGAGTAATTGTGCTACAACAAAAATGTAACTACAGAATTTCATACAGGGTGTGCTGTATAACAAAGTGGAAAATATCTGTTTAAAAGTTTCACTGTATTTTCTATAGACAGACGATCCTTTTTAAAGGCTGTTTTGTATAAATATCACAATATTTTTACAAATCATATTTTGGGCCGCCACCCGACTTGGGAACAGGCAGAATATGATGGATGGATCATTTTAGATGCTTATCAACAATATCCTTCAATTTAATCTATAACTAGTTTAGCAACTGCAACAGACTTTTGGGTACCTTTTTTTAAGCCTGTTAAGGAAGATTTACAATAATGCTAAACATTATACACCCGAGTACCCCAAACTAGACATAACATGTGTTAATGTGACAATAAAATATTATTAACAAATATATGTATTTTTGTACCTACTGAGGATAACATACAATGATGCCAACAAAAGGCAATACAATACACTGGTTTTTAGCACATTAATTGTATTTATTTATTACAATTTTTATATTTCTTAATTAGGAATCAGCTGTAATGGCACATGGTTTTGTTGAGCAGATCCTAAATCAGCTTAGTGTGGTATCTTAAACTCACTTGGTGCTGCAGACCTGAAACTAAAAGGTTGTGGTCCACTGTATCAAAGGCAGTGGTTAGGTCACTATTGTGCTGGGCTGAGTAATCCATACCTTCGTCACATATCGACTTGATTACTGCAAAGCTATTTACCTCAGAGTTTACCAGTCCTCCCTCAGACGTCTCCAGTTGGTCCAGAATGTTGCTACTTGGCTTCAAACTGGTTCGTATGAGGGAGCACATCATCCTCACAAATTTTAAAATTCTTTGATTGGTTTTTAAAAGTTTAAATTGCATTAGAAAGTTAATTCTCAATAGTCCAGGTATCAAATCCGCTCACAGAATGAGTGGATTTGATACCTGGACTATTGAGAATGAACTTTCTTGTCTTGAACCACTTTGGACATGTCTGCCTGCCTGGAAGGAGTCGACGAGGGACAGGACAGCCTCCAGAAACCATCTTGGCTACAGCAAACTGGTTGGTCCACTTAAGTTGTTTACTTGGTGGGGTAACTTCAGTGTGCTTGGGACTACTCTGACTGACGAAGCCCTCTGGAGTGAGGGTGAAACGTTTCTACTAAAAAGAAACTGTCCGGATGAACTGATTGAGAATGAGCGGGTTTAAATTGCATTGTTTGTCCCAGCCTCTCTGAGCTGCTTTAACCATTCTCTCCTGCCTCGGGTCAGATGATCAGCTGCTCCTGCAGGTGAGTAGGTGCAATTAAATGCTCAGAGGGGGCAAAGTCTTTGGAGTTTCTACTTCAAGAGTATGAAACAATTTCCCACTTCTTACCAGATGAGCCCCTTCACTGTCCACTTTTAAAATATTCTAAAAATGTATTTAACCCCTGGCCTTTGGCACAGCCTGACACTTGCTTCAGTTTATTTTCCTATATAGTTTTTATTGATCTTATTGTTTAATCTGGTTTCATTCTTTGGTTTATGCGTTTACAAGTTCTTTGATTTTACATGTACTACACTTGGTTGCAGCTGTGCTTGTTTCAAAGTACAAATAGTAGTAGTTGTACATTTTAGCTACTTTTTAAAAAGAAGAAAATACTTGCATTTATGAGTGTATGTGCAAACACAGCTCTTTCATGTATTAGAATGAAAAATCCTCATTTGAAGGGTCAGAAAGCCCTGACATTTTATCCTGCCCAACAGCACAACAAGGATTGTTGGAAACCCTGGCTGCCTTGCTTCAATGCACATTTATAAGGGTAGGGCTGCAGAGTTGAAAGAAAGGGTAAACTGAGATTTGGCACAAATGAGATACAAAAAAAGTCAATTAAAAAAAGCACAAGTTAGACATCTGCAAAGCAAATCTTAGCTATTAAATAAAATAATCTATGTAGCGTTTACAAATGCTTAATAAAAGCACTAAAAGATCAGACAACAAAATATTTCACAAATGTGACATACTGTATCTGCATTAATTTGGTATGGGCAGTTTTGTAAAGACCTCTAAAGCAAGGGCATGCAGCTAAACCACATTTTACATACTTTTATACAACAATATGAAAACTGCATCACAGTTCTCTGCACAATATAAAGTTATTAAAAAGTTGAGTTTGAACTCTAATTAAAGCCAGTCATCTTCTGTAATTACTGACACTTAATTTGTTCATTGTAGATTGTGGTTTAAAGGGGAACCATAACTATATTTAGAGAAGTATTGTCAAGTGCTTTAGCTCTGGTTCATTAGAGAGCCACATTTTCGTGCTGGACCTGATAGTTTGAACACCGCCAATTTGCTGACTACTCAGCTAATGATGCACCACTTAATGTTTGGGCGCAGTGCATCATGACAAGGCATAAATGCCCAGCTGACTATCTCCTAATGATTACTAATTATCCCAAAGGAAGCAATTAAAGCAGGGGAAAAAATGGGAGCAAAGGCCTCTCTCAATAAGAGTGGCTTATTGCCACACTTAATATTTTCCCAAATATCGGATGCAGTTGGCAGCGCAACACCAAAGGCAGACTGCAACATTACTATGAAACATCACCAAGCAAAAAGCTGAGCTATCAGTTTAAGGAAAGACTGGGCTCATCAAGACTATACTGAAAACATTTGTTTCTTTTAATAACCTTTAGTCTTAATTTAGTTTTCGTGCTTGAATTGCCCAATTAGGGTGCAACACTTCAAAAACATGAGCCTCATAGAAACACGCTGGTATAAGTTAAACCAAACAATACAACTAAAAGTGTAAATTCAAAGTAATTTTTAGTAGGGGTTTGTGGAAAATGTCTGAACAACTGTCATTTTACCTGTCATGGATAGCTCGGGGAATAATCTCAGATTGAAGACAACAAAACTGATGAGCTAAAAGCTAGCCCAAGCAAACAGAGAACAAAGTGTATTTTTTGCTCTCTTAGACTAACTCAACCTTAAAAAAAGGTATGCAACCTTTTATACACCTTAATAATAATAATAATAATAATAATAATAATAATAATAATAATGCATTTTATTTGGTAGCGCCTTTCAAAACACTCAAGGACACTTTACAGCATTAAAAACACAATAAAAACAGTATAAAATAACTATATACCGGTAAAAAGAAAAATTAAAATCAATTAAAAAAAACACAAAAAAGAAAATATATAAAATAACTACATAAAAAAGAAAAATTAAAGTGAGAAGGCTAACTTGAACGGATGAGTTTTGAGTTTTGATTTGAAGGTCAGAAGGCAGTCAATGTTACGGATGTCTGGGGGAAGAGCGTTCCAGAGTTGGGGAGCAGAGTGAGAAAAGGCTCTGTGTCCCATGGTTCCCTTGCGTTTCAACCTTTTAATTTGCTCTCTCGGATTTGATCTCTGCTCTCTGACACCTGCCACACCCATTTCTCCACTGCATTCACACTTATGCTCATCACCTGTGTCACCATCTCCCTCCTGCTGCACCTGTGCGCTGCGCTTCTTAACCACTCCCCAGTCTCTGCCTCCCTGCCAAACTTACTGATCGCCTCGTGCCTGAAGTATCAGCATTCTTCTTCCTGCTCTTGATCCTCACCCGTTTCATGATCACAGATTCCTTCCCTTTGCCTCGTCCAAGATGGATACTTCTGCGCATCAGATATCTGGACCTTGACTTCTGCTCTGCCTTCAGACCATCGATTCCAGCTAAACCCCTCGGACAAGAATTGCTTTTCTGTCTCTATGTGAATGAATTATGCCTGTATTTTTTTACCACAAACTCAGACCCCAGACTCTAGGAGTAGAGCTCTCAGAACCAAACTTCACATCATTCAGTAATCACGGTGTTGAGATTTGTCTTGTGAGTGAAATAAAGTTTTGGGGTGTTATTATTGACAATAAACTGACGTGGAAACCTCATATATAAATTATGTCAGGAAAAAAATAGCTAAAGCAATTGCTGTATTATATAGGGTAAGGAATCTGTTAAATGTTAGAGCTCTATACTTGTTATACAATACAATTATTGTCCCACACATAATCTATTGTTTTGATGTTCGGGGTAAAGCTTGTAAATCATTCACGGAACCTGTTTTTGTACTACAAAAGAGAGCGGTAAGAATAATTACCAGAAAGCACTATTGTCACCCTTCAAGCACTTTATTTCACAAATTGAAATTGTTGAAGTTCCATGACTTGGTGGATTACAATATCCTGTCGATTATGTATAGAGCTCATAAAAATGAACTACCAGTGAACATACAAATGTTCTTTGTCAAATGTATAAGTTGTTATAATCTTAAAGGAACAGAGATTTTTGTGAAACCAAGATATAGAACTAGTTTAAATGGTCGGTCAACCTCAATCAAAGAAATTGAACTTTGGAATAATTTGGAAACTGGTATTAAAAATACTAAATCAATGACCATTTTTTTAATAATATGATCAAAACAAATTTCTTGCAAAAATATGAATAATAATAATAATAATAATGAATTCCATTTATAATGCACTTTTCATTAATAAAAATCTCAAAGTGCTACAAAGTGTAACAAAGCAAAGATCAAAATAAAACAAGTGATAAAATCAAATAAAATCAATAATAATATCGACTAAGATCAAAGATAAAATCATGTGGATGCAGATTAGGCTTGCTTAAAAAATAAATAAAATAAAACAAGTGATAAAATCAAGTAAAATCAATAATGATATCAGCTAAGATCAAAGATAAAATCATGTGGAGGCAGAATAGGCTTGCTTAAAAAGAAAGGTCTTTATGCTGCTTTTAAAGTCAACCAGTGACTGTGGAGCTCTCAGGTCGTCAGGGAGGGAGTTCCACAGGCGGGGGGCAGCCACACAGAATGCTCGGTCTCCCATGGTCCTCAATTTGGTCCGAGGAATATGAAGGAAATTACTGTTCTGTGATCGTAGAGACCGGGTGGATGAATATGGTGCAAGAATGTCCTTTAGATAGTCAGGTGAAGTGCCGTGCAAGCATTGATGGGTAATGAGAGCAGTTTTGTACTGAATTCTGTAGGTGACAGGAAGCCAATGGAGGTTATGGAGAATGGGTGTAATATGTTCAAATTTACGAACTCTCAACAGAATCCTTGCTGCACTGTTTTGAATGTATTGAAGTTTCTGAAGGTTTTTGCCAGGGATACCAATAAACAGGGAGTTGCAGTAGTCGAGCCTGGAGGAGACAAAGGCATGGACGAGTTTCTCAGCATCAGGAAAAGTCAGAGATGGGCGAAGTCTGGAGATGTTTCGAAGATGGAAGAAGCAGGTTTTAAACAGATGCTTAATGTGATTTTCAAATGTAAGATGAGAGTCCATTTTTATTCCAAGATTTGTAACAGAGGTGGAGAGGGGGATGTCTTGACCAGAGAAGGAGATTGTTGTTAAAGTTGATGTTTGTATCTGGTGAGGGGTGCCAATCAATATGGCCTCAGTCTTCGAGCAGTTTAATTGAAGAAAGTTCTGATTCATCCATGCCTTTATTTCCTCCAGGCAGGCAGAGAGAACAGTGAGTGAAGACGGAGATAGGGATGATGATGATGTTCCAGTCCTGATGTAAAGCTGTGTGTCGTCGGCATAGCAGTGAAAAGAAATGTTGAACTGATTAATAATTTGACCTAAAGGCAGCATGTAGAGGGAAAACAGCAGGGGCCCCAGAACTGACCCCTGAGGGACACCACAGGAGACACCGACTGTCTGGGAAGTGGCATTGCCAAGGTTAACACATTCCAGCCTATTGGAATGGTAACAATATCGTGTAATAGATGTCTTCTTTGTATTTCTCTTTCTTGGAACTATATGAGTTGTTTTCTTTTCTTCAATCTGTAACTTCTTAGATTGATTTTTTTATTTTTGTTCCTTTTGTCTTGTTTGAATTATCTTTGTAATAGGGGGCAGAAAAAAATAAGATTTCTTCTTCTTTCTGCATCCCTTCATTTTACTTTTATACTGTACGGTCTCATATATGAGATTGTTTTTTTTGTGTGTTGTATTTAAAATGAATAAATAAATAAATAAATAAATAAATAGAGTATTTGTCGGACCTTCCAGGTTATGCTCACACATCACGTGACCCGTTCAAACGTCCTTTCCCTCTGATGTCATCGCAGCTTAGGCTTCTCCACCTGTGACTGAGCTCTACACAGCCACAGCTGACACTCTCCTCCTGATAAAACTTTAAATAAATATTTTGTTCACTGCTGTGTGTGTGGTTGAATTTCTAGGTCCCCTTCGTAATTCATTATACAGCAAAAAAGAGGAAAAATGCTGATGCACAGGCGTGGACTGGCCATCGGGAGCAGT